>JAVCKS010044682.1:0-10682 GCA_032273685.1 Pteraster tesselatus
ATTATAACTTTTTACCCCAGGCTAATTAACAAAACATGCAATGTTATTACGGTGGCCGTCAATTGATAATCCAGGCATAGGGGGGCAGGGAGGACATTTGATATTGCTGTAATCCTCCAAACCAAATGCAGAACAATGTATGTAGGCCTAAAGTAACTTGTATTAGTTGTTTAGCTGCTATAACGTATCATACAAAACTGCAAAAAACAATATCCATAATCTAGCCTAGTACCCTTGTCATTAATCATTCATTGTGATGTGAAGGCTGGGTACAACAAAGGGATGGGTATTCTGGAACAGGGCTCATATAAATCAAAAGTACAAACCGAATTGTTTTTCATGTTGCGAATTAAATTCCAAATTCACACCCCCAATCTTATAGTAGTAATTTTGTTACTAGTACAGTAGTAGTAGTACCGGTAATACTGTACCACTATATTACTATACAGTACTACGGCTTACTTACTACCGTACGTAGACAGTACTTACTTAGCCCTACTTTACTTAGTTCGTTTTAGTTACTCTGCTGACTGGCCCCAGACAATTTAAGGTTTTGTAAAATAGAACTGTCTGTATTTGTTCCTGACCTGTTCTTCTACTTCTGTCGATTGTGCAAATTATTATCAGTCACGCAAATTATTTAGCCCCTGCTCAAAATAAAACGAAACAGGCGTGCTCCGCGCAGCGAAATCGTAATGTTTACGTTTGTACATCAAGCCCGCCCTCTATTGCTTTGTAGTCTTAATCAAAATAAATGTCCTGCGCACGTAATTTTGTCCCATGGTACAGGGAAATTAATTATGAGCGTGTTCTCTGGCTTGGCCAGCCTCGGTAGTTTTGGATAAATCCAAATATTGTACATGGATACAAAAAACATCGATGGATTGGCGGTAGTTTATTTTGACATAAAAATAAAAAATTGTATTTTGGGGGGAAATGTTAGAACAACAGTCTACGTCGTCAGATTTAACTACCCTTGTAGTTATAGTTTACACGACTATTGACTAAGCCAAATTGGCTCACGAAAATTTGCTGTAAAATAATACTGCACCTTTATGGAAAAGATTGGGCGAGCCCACGAGGCGTGCCTAATTTCTTCCGTCATTGGGGGCGACAAACATAATAAACTCCAGCTGAATCAGCCTAGGGAGGTTGATGTACTTACGCTAGTGATTTTGTATTTACGATAGGAGATTCCCATCATTGACTAATTAAATCCTTGATTTTCATTTTGCTTTGATATTCACTGTCGTGTCGTTTAGTCAGGTCGGGTACGAATACAAACATTCAGCCACAAATCTCATTATTTCCTTTGACACATGACATTAGCCCCATGATAAATTTGTGACTGTACAGTACTAATGCTTATAACTCCGAACAAATAACCGTATAATATTAGTCGAATGGACTCCGTCTTGACGTAAAGTCTCGGTTAAAGCCAGTTTATATCTGTTCGTCGAGCACCACGCCGACATATTATCACTACAATTCAATCCGAAGTAGGCTAAACACCATCCGTCGTCAGTAGCGTCTTTGACTAAGACTAGTTTGGACATTGACTGATTACTTAGCCATACAAATATTAAGGTGTTAAATACGGCCAACGTTTTATCACTCAGTTGTTGTGGTCTAGCCACCCCCTTCGACCTTACTGACCTTACGAAGAGGTCAGTGGCCTCCGGCGGTTAACGCAGTTCTTCACTCGCATTATGTCATCTACAAATTAATGGCGCCATCATTGTGATTATTGGAGCGCAGATTCGACTCTGGAATTCTCGGCCCTTTTAAAAACGGGCAAGCGATGATAGCCTATATGGCGGGTCTCTACGGAAGAGCTCACAGTTACAAATGAACTCCGGCATCTCTGAGTTCCATTAGAGACTCCTGTACGAGTTCAAAGGTTAACTATTCGGGGCTCGAATCCGTGCACGACAGTTATGATGATAACGTCCCTTTAAGTTGAGAGTTTTTTTATTGCCAAAATAAACATATCGTGCACGATTGTTTCTGCATGATTTCAACCACTACATTAATTGGCCCCTGAAATTTGGCGGGAAACTATGTGCCGTATACACAGTGTCGTCTAAAACGGGACATGAAACGGGAAACACCGGCGTGTTGTTTCTTGAACAACACTGACAACACATTGAAGCACGCGACGGCATATAAAACAAGTTCTTTTTTTATCAAAACGGAACTCCAGTAGATAAACTGGTGGTAATGTAGTTACGTGATCAAGCAAAAAGGGCACGTCACGGGTTTACTGTAGACGCGCGATAACACAGCTAATGTTTTGTTTCACTCGCAGGGCGAGTCAAGCGGCGCCCCCTCGATCAATAGTATCTCACACCTACCAGCAAGGTATGCGAAATGCAATTTCACACCTCCTAATTGTATTTCGGTGACTAAGAAGTCCTTTTTTTTGCCCACTCTCTTAGGATTGACAGTTCGATGGATGCCCCGCTAAGAACTTTAGATAGCTGAGTCAGTCGTGAAGAACATAGCGAATTTATTAAGTACTGTTAACTGCCTTCACCCATTTGTCTTCAAGTTATTTGGGGGGGTGAAGTCCGTATCTGATCACATGGTTACGTGTTGGTATGATGATGTCAAGTGATGTGCGCGCGCTGTGTGTATAGGCCTGGATGGTGTTTTGAAATAACTTACATCACTGTTATCATGGTTCATCGTAAGTTCTGCATCTATACGTACGTACGTGTAGTGCGTACATCTACAATACACTTGTACTAGTATGTGGACCTACGATCGCCGATCGTTAACGGATTCAGTGTCCATAAGTCTGTAATGCCTGGCCAGTGCAAACTTTCATAGCTCATCATATCATGGATGCACGGATTGCCAATTCTCTCTGCTAAATCGGAGCCGGAAGAAAACTTTCTACAAACTGGGATATTTTTGTGTAACTTCCGGATGTATCTGGTTTAGGAAATTGTCAAAGTACTGGATGTGGAAGTGGTGTTGTGTAAGGTGGAAATACATGATGACTTCAACAAACATGATGGATGTGGTTATTATTCTACAAGAATGACATTCTCCCCTGTAAATTGACCAACACCACTTGACTGGTTAAAATACCAGCGTAAAAGGCAATATTGATCTTCTCAAATATTTATTTATTTTTTGAATTTTTTTGTTGTTTCAATAATCATGCATCAGTCGAAGCACGGGCGGCTAAAAATGTTTTGGGCTTCCGGCGGGTATATTCGATTGTTTACAATCTGCGTTTTATTAGTGACTTGTTCGGCCATCCGCGGCGGCCGCGCCTGCTCTATGCTGAAGGTTGGATGGACGCCGTTGTCGGTAGAGAACCGCACGGCCAAGGCCCAGGTCGTAATCGCCGCTACGGTGCTCCGATCACCGGCGGAAACGTTCCACAGCCAGGGAGGAGGAGGAGGAGGCGGAGGAGGACAGTTCTCCGCCGAGGTTTTGGTTAACGTGGTCTACAAGGGATATGCGTCCTTCAATCGAGTCGTCGCCCGCAACGATCGGACCGTGAAACCGAATTCCGCACCGGGCACCGGCGTGTATGTCATCCGGGGTTTCGGGGCGCGGGACCAGTGCCTGGCCGAGGTCCAGCCCGGTCGTAAGTACATCATGTTCCTGACGGTGTTTCCGGTTACTAACGGACGGGAAAGCGACGGCATGAGATTGTCGGCGAGGTACGATGACATATTCGGTGCCGCCGTGGATTTTGACCACGAACAGGAGGGTAAAGTCCTCAAGACACTAGGTGAGTGAAACTATGAGATGTTTTCGTCTCAACAGATCCATTTTTGTTATGTTAAAATTAATCATATACCCTTACAGTGAAAACTATAACTACATCTGGCAAGGAAATATAATGTTTATTGTTAGTTTCCATGGTGATGCCAGATCATGGAAATTCAGCTCTGAATCAGCTCTGTATTTAGGACTCACACAGCCCTCAAAAGAGAATGAATGTGTAAAACCATAGAGGAAGGAGTCCCTTAATGGTAAAACCATGGTTCGTTCCTTCATGGTAAAACATGTCTGTGCCTCGCGCCAATGGTCTATCAGTCTGGAGCGTAATTCTGATGGTCGAGGCAACACCACTTCACCCTGACGTCTCTCGTCCGTCGAAGGTTAAATGTTATTTCCCCCAGGCTCGCGTCTTCCAGGGTGTACTAGGTAACGGAGAGAACAGCCGCAATTTCGTCGTAACTACCGAACACAGCTTCGAGCCTCGGATGTTGAATTTTTTAAGAATACAAGCGTCTGTCAAAAAAAAAACCTACGCCAGTGTTAGGAACACGGTGGCTCGATTAGGGGGCCAAGAACGCAGCAATATAGCCCAAAGGCGGGCTTCGCAACAGCAGACGATTCGGGAATAACTCAAAATGTTGTTTTTGCCTAAATCCCACTGCGTAAAGTAGACACGCCTCCGTGACTGCTTTCGAAAGGATGTAATCTTCGCCAACAGCAAAGGTCTAAATAAATTCACACTGATACAGGAAAAATGTTCGGCTAGATAATTTGAATTGGAAATTACCATTGTGCCTCGTGTGGTTTACATTGACCCTTTCACCCGCGGGTCGGTGGGTCTGTCGGTCGGCCTAGCAGGCTCTGTACTGTATTCCCGATGATCGCGGACTGCTCGCTGGTTTCTTATTTTAACATTAAGCCCCAACCCCGACTTGACCCTCTGTCGTTGCTCTCATAGTATTATTAAATTCATACCACGTCTTTATAAGCGCTATCCGAAGATGGCGCATGTTAAATAATATTTTACTAATGTATTACTCATGTTTTAAGTTACCAAAGTGATTTAATGGGAAGCCATTCAAATCACATTGGTAACATTAAACCTTTAGTAATGTATCAATCAACCAAAAGAACCAGGAATGGAAAATGTAGTGGGTGTATTATTAACAAAACATAATTATGCCTATTGGCGGGGAAAACACTAACATTGACAGGTGTAACTTGCCTAATTGCCCTCGTACCAAATTATACCTCGTTAGCTATGATGCAATATTCGTTCTATTGCACTCGTTTGGTTCTATTGCCCTTGTTTGGTTCTATTGCACTGGTTCTATCACATGGCTGGCGAAAGCTCACACCGCAAAACGATTGTAAAGCGGAAAAGGTTAGTTCCCAGTGAGATGGTGTTGTATAAAACAAATAACGAATGTTTCAATTCGTGCAATGGTGCAAATAATTTTTTTGCACCATTGCACTCATAAACATTCGTTATTTGTATAATGTTTATCCATTTCAAACCATGTGTCAATCCCAAGAGTATAATTTCTTTGTTTAACGGTTGCGCACGAGAAGAAACAACCCGAACAAAGAATAATACTCTCAAGAGAATGACACGTGGTCTAAAATGGGAAACTATTATGTCTGAGGTAAAGAGGTATGTTGCGTCACGGCTGGCATGAAAAAAGTTGTAGATACAAGGATGTCAACATAAAAATACATCTGTTGGTTTGGTCATTGGTGTAATAATGGTTTAATGCTTGATCCTCCATGATGGGATAGAGTATCATAAACAACAAATCGTCAAACTATGTTGTGCTGCACAGCAGCTGTTATGCTTCAAGGTTGAGGTGCACCTGAATGTTGCGATGTTGTCGCGGTAACGTTGTCGCGGTAACGTTGTCGTGGTAGCGTTGTCGTGGTAGCGTTGTCGCGGTAACGTTGTCGCGGTAACGTTGTCGTGATAACGTTGACTGAAAAGTCCGGAAGTGACGATAAATAAGCTAACTTTGGGCTTTTCTTTTGATAATAGGTCTAGTAACCCCCCCCCCTTCCCCCTACCTCACCCAAAAATGTGAAGCTTGCGAGTCACGCATAACCGAACGAGGGCGTCCTATATAGTCGCGAATACCGGTACAATGCACTTTTAAACATAATGGATAAAAACATAATCCACACGACTTCGAGCCTGCATGGTGTTGCCGTTTAAAGGAAGAGGTGAACTGTACTTTATCATCAGCGTAAACAAGAAGGTCTTGTCTTATCGAGGTCGTTACATTATCATAGGCGGCCTTGCTATTGGCACACCGGTGAACTTCCTAAAGACGTTACTGCACGCGCTCTATCAGGACCGTCTTTGACAAAGATGAGACCCCGAAAACAACTGACGATTTTCGGAGATTTCTACAATTGTATCTGTTATTAAGTTTAGTCTTTATTTGTATGTGCACTATTTGTGCCTGCGTGCGCGCGCGCTTACGTGTGTTGTTATCTGAACAAGTCTAGTGGAGATTTAATTTCCCGAGGCCGTCACAACTAACTAAACTTCCCCAGCTTGGAGACGTCCGCTTAACAGCAGGTGCGAGCGGAGTCGAAGCGCCGATGGCGGAGGGGGAGCGAGCGGTGTCCAGCCGGGCTTCGCACCGCTTCGACTGAATTGTCACCTCCGCGCCGTTACTACAAGCCAGAGCAATAAAGAAAAATTTTTTTTTTTTTTAGGGGGGGGGAGGGGGTGAAGCCTGTTATTTTTTCACCGGCCCTGTACTGTTAACATTGTCTTGATCTGATAGGGTAGTGTCGGCCTGCCAAATACCCAGCGGGTTGCGCCTACGGTAGCTCCTGAGCAGCATACCGACAATCAGTTAGTGTTCGGTGCAATGCCGGACACCGGAGCTTCGACACGCCACGCAGGTGCTGATCAGTCTTTCATTGCGTCGTACTTTCCCCCCTTAAATGCAATTGTATTCGGTATTTAACTGATTTACGAACTAAGCTCGGTAATAACATTTGGTAGCAAGCACATTAATAAGCTTTCCTCTTGGAGGAAGCGTTGCTATTTTTTTGAGAGCGCCTGACCTTCGACCATCGGTTTAGCCTGTGGAATAGTTGACAACTCGCGTGGTGAATTGGAGAATTAAGCCCAAAGTTATGAGAAATCTTTGTTGGAGTCAATGTGTCCGTTTTTAAGGTGCCGGCGAGCGGCGCATAATAAGAAATGGCCATCAGTTGTCAGTGATAACGTAGGATCATCATTTAGCAAGTCCTTGCGGGGAGCGGGCGAACAAGGAATCAGGTAAGCGAAAAAACAAGCAAGACAGCAAGCAAGCAACGGAACAACCAACTCACATAATTATAACTAAGTAAGCAGATCTACCGCCAGTAATCCGTAGTTGACAAGGGAGTTAACAGCTGTACAACAACAAGTTACACAACCCCTACTCCAAAACCTAAATTATTATTTTTTATTAATAATACCAGATAGAAGGATAATAGTACCCCCGCCTTATAAAGCGGCCAGCCCTGTGTGATCTAAATAATTATTTGCTTTTAACACTGTGAAAAGGAACATCATCATGTGTTTCTAATTGGATGCATCTGTGTCTGGAATGTAGCACCAAGGTGAGTGTTTCGCTCGTCACCGGAGGAGGGCGTGGGTCGCGCGCCACGCCGTCACGGTCGTCACGCGCCGCCCTTGGACGGATGCGACGTCGGCGTCGTGCCGTGGATTGACGGCTTGTTATGTGACGGCTCGTGACGGGTGTTCTCGTCGGCGCCTCATCATCACTCAAACGCAATCGGTCTTGACACTAAAGAGGACGCAACTATCACAAGGACACCAAGTTTGGTAATCAACTAACTAGTGAAACTGTCAAGCAGAGATGTGAACACACGGCGCAGCGAAACGAATATATAATTGGAAGTTCGGTGGAGGTTTTCAAATTAGACCGCCCATTGATCTCAAGTACATTGGTTGTCTGCCCCAAACCAATCACATTTTGCATGCCCTCAAAAACATTATATCTTTTTATGGGGGATAACAATAACGTTTGTGAGCTATACTGACGATATTGAATCCGCGACCGTGAGGTTTAATTCGGAGCATTTGGGATGAAATCGGCTACGAAAATATGTCCCTATGTTATTGGCTGCGGAGTGAGTGACATCTATATCAGATCGGAACGTTTGGACAAACCCATGGGACTATCCACTAAATACCATTGAAAGTTAACATGTTGTGACAGGGCTCACTCACCTGGGGGAAGTTGTGGGCATTTGGCCAGTGGGACTTTATGTAGGGGAAATGTGCTTAGGTCAAACCAGGAACCGAATCGACGGCGTAGTCACCTTATTTTACCGGCCATCTGAAAACACTCATTGTCCCCTCTGCGATCTTTCATAATAATCGCAGATAAAGCTGGATGCCGATGAAGGGTTCACGGGGCGGTCGTGCAGCGGCACGGCCCGGCAGCAGCGGCGGCAGTGGAGATAAAAACGTCTCTCTTATCGGTTTCGCTCGAGAAAACGACCAAATAAGTATTTGCTGGCTGTGAGTGAAGCTGATGGTGGGACACTTCCAGTTATAAAAGCATTAATTTTCAGCAAGTATTCCTAACATTACAAACCCTGCTTTGAGCGCCTTTTTACTCCCTGGAGCTCGGGGAACGTATTATATAACCGTGACTACATAATAATTTTACTGTCTCAAAGCAGGCCCCGTTCGTAATCCCAAGAATGCAGATGCGGAACGATTTGCCGCTTAAAAATTCGCAGTGTTTGAACCACGAGGCCGGTTCTAACGTGAACTGCTTGTTCGGTTCCTACTCGACCTTGCGGATTTCCCTAATTAATCCTATGGCTTTCCTACCCCAATACAGACACATTATAGCTATATCAACTATACCTTCTATCGAAGGATACGACAGACCCCAGTGATAGGCTATAGCTGTATATCAACTATTTTATCTCCAAGAATACAACAAAGACCCTAGCTATATATTAGGCTATACATGTAACTGTACCAACGATACCTTCTCTCGAAGAATACAATTCGCGTTATAATTGTATCAACTACAAGTTCTCTGGAGGGTTACAAGGAATGTAAGTATTTGCCACCGTCGCAGGGGGATTGGGACGTTATTGGGAGCTTGTGGCCACCGACGTTTGTTTATCGGTTCTTGGGTCCAGATTTGTTCAGCCTAAATATATCTACTTGATGTCGTCAGTCATTTTCCCTCCGCACCGGCCGTGGCTACGCTGCTGCATGCATTCCGTATCGTATACACAGTAAAGTAGTCAAGTCGAAATAAAACAAACATCATAAACATCTACGCTGTCACAAACCCTCACTTGCTTCCATCCTAAATTGTCTATAGCGTTATTACGACCGGCACATTTGTTTCCCCTCTCGTGTTAAAGGAACTCCAGTAATATAACCGAGATACCATCAACTGGGAACTTCTGGGGTTTTCTGGTACAATTACAACTCGTGTGTTGTGATCCGTCTGACAAAAAAGGAAAAATTCCCCAAGTGTACATCACCGGGGATTAAACACATGTTCGTTTGTTGGTCATAAATTTCGAACCCTTTCCGCAAACCTTTCAAGATCACTCCATGTATAGCAATTCCCGTATTTACTTCCATCGGAAGTACACATAAACTTAAAGGTAACTGGTGTGATTCTGATTCGATTGTATGCAGTAAACATTTATTAATAAGCTTATAATATGAGGATGCAAAAAGCAATGTGTTACAATTTAGAAGACGGGTATACTCGGAGTTGGCTGTCCCCAGGTAGAATCACCACTTGGGAAGTTATTCCTGCTTCGTTCACAATAAATACGAGTTAGGTATAGAGCCCTGGCATATGACGCCGCTATACATCTCCACGCCTGGAAATGCTGCATTACCGAGCGGAAGCGCACACCGGGGGATGTTGAACTCCCGGCTGACTATACCCTCATTAATCACTTTCATTTCTCAATGTCAAAGAAGAAGAAGAAAACAAAAAAAATCTGAAATTGTAATTTCTGAGGCTAAAACTTGTCATTCGTGAAAGCGATTCATAAGACGAAGCATATCGTATGTATACTCCTTGCGGAGCTGTGGTATGAGCTGTACATGTACTTGTTTGTCGGTTGCGTATTTCTGTCGAAATGTTTACGTGAACAGTCATTTGGCTGCCCAGATTTTGCGACGTCACTGGTATTAGTATGTAGTCATACCGACCGCGCATGGAAACTGTAAACACGGTTAATATAATTCTACACGTTGTTGCATCCCCCTCGATCTGTATTTACGTCGAAACGAATATCCCATACAACAACGAGCGTTTGTGAAAATCCGTTTTACCGATTTCTGAAATGGCCCAAAAACTAGAAAAGATTATAGCTTAGGTCTGACTGTATAGTTTTATTTAGTCCAAATTACTACTTTTTGTGAAAAACGAAGCATACCAAAAAATTCAGGCTGTGAAACCCGTTACATGCAAATGAGATCCCATGGTGTTTCTAAAAATCTTCACATTGACGAAGCATTGATTTTGTTAAAAACCTGAAAAGTTCAGTCAAAGGGTTTCCGAAAACATGCACTGAAATGTTCACATTACGTGTATTAATATGGGGTTGTTATGACGTTATGCCTCCCATATTTCAGGTAAAATAACTCGAAAAAATTACTTTAGGATATAGTCGTAAACATTCTTTTTTACAATACTAGTAGTTGATGCAGATTCTGTCCCAAAAACAACCAGAAGACAAAAAACCTCCAAAAAGTATAAAACGTTCACTTTAAGTCATTTTGTTGTTCAGACGCCAGTGGTATCTCGGAGAGTTGTCTGACGATCAGAATGGTTGTGTACATTACATCAGGGAGTTTCAGGGACGTGATGATATATGATGTTTCATGTGATGTTTCCCGCGGGAGAGTTGGTGTATATGCGCGG
>JAVCKS010044693.1:0-10680 GCA_032273685.1 Pteraster tesselatus
ACCTATGCACATGTGAAACAAATACAAATAACTAACATATGTTTCCCCTTGTAACAAAAACATCATATTACAATGGCGACTACCGAGAAACAAATTAAGAGAAGAGGATTATATGAATATGCCGTTTAACAAAAAAATAGTACATTCCACTCAGCCCTAATGCATTATCAACCTTTGTAGATCTATAGGGAGATTTTTCCTGGCTTTGTTAAATTCTTTTCAATCCTACAAGTTATTTGGATTTACATGTTAGTCCGCTGTATAGAAAGCCAAGTATTGTTAACACGGATGACGCACCACTGCAGTAATTGCACTTTTTATCAAAGTACAGCCAACCCCAGATCAACAATTGCCAAAGCCATAACATCATTGGTTGTAGGCAGGTTGTAGTGGAGGCGGTACGGTGTATTTACATGTATTACATGAGAGAGAGAGACAGAGAGAGAGAGAGAAAGAGATGTGTATGAAATGTCTGTCGCAGATTGACGACACTGGTAATTGCTTTGAATATCTCCATTTCCTTTCTCAATTGGTGAGGGGTGTATGTGTAATTGGATACTGTTGTATTTACTTCCCGATGCTCTGCATATTAGGTGGTTCTGTTGTGTGATGTCGATTCCACCGGTTTAAAGCACTCCTAAAACAAAAGGTGGCCATTAGGTGCATGCGCATGATCAGTTGTGTACAGTACAGTAAACTGAGTGTGGCTTTATAAATCTGCATATATATAAACAAGGTACATGTACGTACATGCGCTGTACCGAGTGACCTCTACTTTTTAGTGTGTTTCGGAGTAGGCAGGTGAAATGTTTACAGCCTGGCCTGCCTTTTTTCTTTTAGTGTATTAAAGTGTAATATAACATATGCCATAACTGTCCATAATTCCTCAGTGATTTTTATGAATTAAACTGTTATAACATCCATATAGTGTTCAAGGCTATTCATCATAGTGATAAACAATAACAACAAACTAAGTTTGTTATTGTATTACATGTACCTGTATTCATTTTTCTTTCATGCAAGACAACCTTATCACTATAACAATGGACTAATAAATAATGGTGTGTGTACCCCTCAAGGGTACATCACAAATACATGTACAGGTCCATGTACATGTAGGTACACACACATGTACAAAAGTACATTGTATACATATCAATTGATCAACTGTTGGAAAGGATAAAAGGTGCATGACTTGGAAATACTATCATTAGAAATACTATCTTCTCTATCAGCCAGGTCGCTTATACTAGTTACAATGCAAAGAACCAAATAGATTACGCTATGGTAAAAAACAGGCTCAGATCTCATTGATATCCTGCAAAAACATACCCTGAAGCAGATTGCTACAGTGACCACGCATGTCAATTCTATTATTAGCAGTTAGGTTGAAATTGAGAACTTAGAAAAAATATGCAGAAAAAAAATGTTGTGCTTTTGAAGATCAGAACAAATTCGAAGAATTACGAGGATTAGATGACATTGAACAACAAATGGAAATTCTTAGAAAATGTAATTAACAAAGCAGGAGGGCTGCAAATCTTGCCTAAAGTGAAAAGAAAAGCAAAACAGAAATGGGTGACAGACAAATATTACCTTTAATGGACAGACAAAAGAAGACGGAGTGCAAGAAATACATGTAGTAAGGAATGTGACAAACAATTACAAAGAATTATTAAATCTAAATGCAAAGCAGAAAAAGAAAAATTGGTAATGAGAGTCACAAAGAGATACATGTAGAACAACTTCTGGGTCGAGACGTGAAATCAATGTGCTGGAAGATTCATGAACTTACAGGCAGACAGAAAGCATGCTTGAACACAGGATGTCTAAATTTAAAAGAAGGGGATATAGGCCAAATTATGGAAAAGGAGAAGATATTGGAGTGATGGGATTAGAAATCTGTATATTAATACTTAAAGAAAAGAACATCTTTAGATAAACAATAACTTGGAAGTAACACTTATTCTCAAAAGTGAAGTAGTGTATAAATTGAAGAAAATGAAAAGAGAAAAAGATACAGAACCTGATAACACCACCATGTTGTAAGCATTAGACGAGTTGGTATACTGTAGAACAAGTCATCAAACTACCAAAAATTTAGTCTACCTAAAAATACATGACTAGTCACATACCAGCAGATCTTTCAAAATCGATATTTGCTTCACTTCCCTAGAAGCCAGGAGTTATTGAGTGCAAGCTACACAGGACAATCAGTTTGAGCCATCTTACAAAGATTTTATGTACAGATCACAATAATACAAAGAACAAGAAGCCAAACCAGAAATACATGTATAGCACGGAACAGTGTGGCTTCGTTTAGGAGAAGGGAACATAGAAGTGCAACAAACCGCTAGCGATCTACGTTATAAAGACATTATCAAGACTTTTGATACTGTAAAGCACAAGGAATTGACGAAGATGCTTTAGGATATAAATATGCATTTAGATAAAGACAAGGATACTCAGGAACACATGTACATGTACTGGCAACAAACAGCGAGTTCAGTGACTATCAAATGATCAAGAGGGGAGTGAGACAAGAATGTGTGCTCTCACCAGACTTGTTTTCTATTTACAGTGAGATCCTTAGAAACATACAGTACCGGCCAAACGGCTGAGTACACCTGTTGAAAACTATGTTTAGTAACAGTAGCCACAGGTGGCTATTTTGAGGAATCAAATATATAGAGACATTTCTGAAGTTCAAGGATATTTATTTGACACGCATTGAATATATATATGGTTGTATAATGTGTTTTTTGTACTTATGGTACATGTATGTTTGGACTAACTTACTTGGCATAAGAGGCTCTAAAATGTTCCTAAACATACAGGGTGTTTAAAAAAAAAAGTATACAATTAGAGAAGTGTGCGCAAGCTAATACAAATCAGACAAAAGTAAATAGCTAGTGTTCACTCATGCGGAACAGCTGAAGATTGACATGGTTGAAATTAAAGCATAAGACCTTGTTCCATCAATACTTAGTGCCAGATTAAATACTTATAAAACATAAATTTCGGATACCTTTCTCTAATTGTATACTTTTTTTGAAAAACCCTTGTAGTTTTCAACAGGTGTACTCAAACGTTTGACAAACGTAAGACAAGCCGCAATATGTAGGGGTAGGAGGTACAAACAACAACCTCAGATATGTCGATGATATTGCGCTAATAGCAAAAACAGTTAGGAAACTGCAAGAACAAGTGTTCATGATGAAGAAAGTGGTCTGAGTTTGAATGTTAAAATCGAAAACAACAAAGGACACACTATCATGCAATATTAAAGTACGGTAAACAACATTGGTACACTGTATGATGTATTTTTTTTATGTATTTTATTTATTATACATTTTTTTATATTATTTCTTGTAAAGCCTTCCATGTACATTAATTTGAAATAATTGTTAGTTCTAATGCCTTTATTGTCAATATGCTTTAAAAAAAGATCAGACAGTGTATCTACATACGTATGCAACATCTTTACATTGTTATCAGTGTTGACATTTATCTATCCATTTTACAAGAGATCTCACTTTTTTTCATTGTCTACTACCCTTCCCCTTCATGTCAGTAAATCTGTATTGTAATATTGCCAAGATCCTGCGGTAATTGCACCAGTGATCGACAAGTACAGAATTTCAATTATCTTGGTACATTGATATGGCATGGGAAAGCCTTCTTTTGAACCAAAGCATATAATTAAAGTTTCCCGATACATCTGGCCAATATTAGCTTTAGAGTCAAATCATGGCCAATAAACCAAGGAGACTGAAAAACCGCTTGAAAGCAGCAAAGATGTGCTTTCATGAACATAAATTTTTGAATGAAGATATTCTCTAACAAGTGATGAAAACAAGATCATTAGTCGATGAAATACAGTAAAGAGAGACAAGCAAAGCATTCCGGACATTTTATGAGAAGAAAAGACATACATGTAGAACATCTAGTAATAACAACAGGGAAGATTGAGGGGAAACTAAGCTGAGGTGGACAGTATGTCATCATTATGGCTGCACAAAGAAAAGCCAACAGATTACTATCGTGTACTTAGAACCATGATGGATGAAGTTTCATGATCCGTGATAGCCCACAGAATGATGATGTTGACATTTAGGCCTATGGTTCTTTAAAGGGAATAGTAGAAATTGTGCACCAGTACTTTCCTTGCTTTCACTACTGTTGGTTCGAATCCTGAGGTGCTACACGAATTGTGTTTTTAATTACCAGCTAGGTAACCAAGCTGTAGAGTAGTGGTACCTACGTGTACATTGTAATTAAGAGCTTGTGGGTTTGCCCAGCTTTCGTGTGATGATTTCTTCCTGAAGGTCTACTTTCTACTGATGATACAGACCTTAGTGACTGTATAAACCCCTTTCTCTTAATGATATAAGTAAATCATTAAAGGGAAGACTTCAGGAGCATATAAACGGTGAACTACTCTTTGTACACATGTATGTTGTGTATACTCTGTGCAACATATGGTAACTATTGCAGTAATTTCTCAGCCAAATAGTGGTGCGGTATATCATTGAACCCCTGTGCAACTATATTCATTGATGTTTTATCTTATGGTAAACAGGGATCTCAATAATGTGGTCACCCAAGCAAGCCTATTCAACTGTACAGAAAAGGCCCGTTCATTGATTGTTTACAAGTTACAATTTCGTTTGATACAGGCTTCATCAACTTCTTTTCTTCCCAATCACCAAGACCATGCATTGATCTATGTGTATACAATTCACCGCAGTCGCATGAATAAAATGAACATTGATTAAACAATGCAAAATCCTAGCTTATAGTGTGTACCGTGTGTTTACATGTGTGTGTGTTCTGTATAGTACTCAGACATTATATTTGTAGTGTTTATATTATTTCTTGTAAAGCCTCTCAACATATAGATCCGTTTGAATCTAATTACATTAGTTCTAAACCAATAAGCCTACATGTGTGTCAACAGGCTTGAAGGCCTGACCACACTACGGCAGAAATCTGTGATGACCGCAAAGTACAACGCCGCGTTTAACATTGGTGACATTACACATGTGCGATGACTGGACACTCTCTGATGCTACAAACGCAGCGTTTGTCAGCGCGAAAAGCTTGTGACACTAACATGGTGCGATATTTCCTTATACTTTTTGTTAGTTACCGCGAGTTGCTGCACGACAGATTCGATAAGGGATCCTATGGTACTAATCAAGCTTTGTTACTGCTGATACTGCACGAAGACTATGTCAAAAGGAAAAGGAAAGGAATGCATGGCAGATATGGCTAACTGCCATTGATTGCCGATCGAGAATAGTTTGAAATATAGCTTCTCTGGCGCTATTTTTGGTTAGCAGGAACATTTATGTGGAGTATTTACATGTACATCCCTACTAAAAAAGTATTCGCTACTCTGTCCCGTACTGAAGTGTTCTGTACTCAAAATTCAAACCAAAACTCGTAATCGGGCTTTCCGGATATCTTTTTTTCTATTTTGCACGTGCGTGCTGAAAGTAAACTCTCAGTCAGCCAATCAAGGTCAACGATGAATGTCGGTCAAAGTTGAAAGCTGATGATATATGCGCGTTCAGCGATGAATCTCACTGTCGATATGACGTCACCAACGATGGTCGCGGCGTTCATTGTGGATTTCTGCCGTAGTGTGTCCAGGCCTTTAAAAAGAATCAGACAGTCCACCTACATGTACACATCGGGTATAGTACATACACTCTCGGCCTTGTCATATACTTGTACTAAAAGTATCATGACATTTATAAACCCATTTTACAGAGGTCTCACTTTTGTTCCTTTTTCTAGTACCCTTCGGCATCGTGTCAGTAAACCTGTATTGTAATGTTGCCAAGATCCTGCAGTAATTGCACCAGTGCAATAAGGCTTCTAAAGACCCCATTAGTATGCATGCATAGCATCCTTTAGAATCTCATGTACTGGTAGCTTTTTGCATAATATTTGTTTTGTACATGGCGCACAGGTGACATTGTGCTTGGCACATGTACCATTACAGCATGCACACTTTTTGCATTGAATTCATGTTTTTTCATTGTATTCATGAAGGATTATGCTATAAAGGTTTGCATAGATATATGTACATGTAGTAGTAGTATAGTTAGTGGTAGTCAGCAGTAGTATGGCTGACGGTTAACATGACCATAGTCTGCATTCTGGTTTCACCCTTCCTGATTACATTTGTGCATATTGGACTGGAACTTGCACGGAAGTAAATGAACAAGCCCCAGTTTGATTTATGCCTGCATTGGGGAATACAGGAAATCGTGGGTACAATCCCCACCCGAGTTGCTACCTACATGTATAAGTTGCATTTTTTCAAGTTGCTGATGAAGTTACTCATCTTTGCCATATATTTATTTATTTAACAACCAAAACCAACAGCGAACAAGTCGCCAATTACATGTATGGCATGTATACAAATGACTCTCAACAAATTACATGTATACTATAAGAAGTAAATCAATTCAATTTGTACAAGACTGCAAGAAAACAAAACAAAAATCAAACAAGCAAAAAACATCAAACTGTGTTCGTTGCAATTCCACGATACATTTGTAGATCTGGTTCCTGAAACTCACAAGGGTTGTTGCATCGAACACATCACATCTCCCATGGAGTCCATTGTAAGTGGTACAGATTCTAGAAACAAAGCCACGCTTTGTGACCTCAACGCGACTCCGTGGGACATGCAAGATGTGTTCGTTGATAAGTCTAGTCTGTCAGGTGGGTACATGTAGACTGAATGGATTAACATGTTAACATTATAAAGGTTGTGGAAGTGTTTGTAGAGGAACAAACAGATCGTCTAACAGAAAGTGGGGAGAGTTTGTACAGGTTACACAATTCAGAATATTCAAGATTACATACACTACTGTTGATATTTTTATACGTTGAACCCTTTCACTTCTGGTAGCCTGATAAGATGAAATGGAATTAAACATTACAGTACAGTATCCAAGATGTGGTCTTACAAGGGTACAATACAGTGTCCGAATCGTGCATTCATCCTTAATTGATCGAAAATTACGCCATATTAAACCTGACATGCGGCTGGCCTTTTTGATGACATGATTAATATTAGAAACAAAATTAAGCCTAGAGTCAATGAAAACACCAAGATTCTTCTGAACAGTAACCTGATTAAGAACGTTATTGTTTATATGGTAATTATAACTAATTGGCTTTCTTTTGAGGGTTAGAGAGATGTAACTATGGTTGTAGATATTAGTAAAAAGTCGCCAGGCTAGAGACCAAGAATATACATGTAGCTTATCTACATGTATATCATTGCTAGTACATTACTGGAAAGTGGAAGACAAAACCTTTTTTAATGGGTTTTTGTAAAGTACAGTTTGCACTTATTGTAACAAAACATGTGGGACTGCCCAAATAATAACTTTATTAATTAGGTTTAGATTTTAGATACTCTATAAACAAATGTATTTTGTAACTACATAAACAAGTTGAACATGAACAATGTCACTGCTGCCCAATAAAAAAAATATATGCTGGTAAATGGATTGACATCAATGCTGTCGTGTACATTTCTACATGTATGTACAGTAGCAGCAGCGAAGCCGTACATTACATGAATATGTGTACATGCACACAGTCCAAATATCTCGATACCCCTCGCACAAGATTTCCTCTCAGGATGTGGCGGGCTATGATGTTTTTACAACTATTGTCCACATACTCATACATTATGTATATGTACATAAAGTTACAATTTTCTCACTTACAGTACAGAGACATTTAATTATAATTTGAAGAACTTCCAATGTACTACCGGTAAACTGTCCAACAAAACACACATAGTAAATGAAAAATACACATTGAGCATGTAGAGCATTTACCTACAGTATACATGTGCATATAATTTCTGGAATATAAGCTACATTGTATGTCGTCGTGTGTAAGCCGCAGCATGAAATAAAACATCTAAATAAGATTTGGATGTTACCACCTGAGCCATGAGCAGGGTCTCAATGACCCGCTGGACCGAGGTCCTTGATTTAATGGAAAACGTGTATACTTTTTCTTTGAACAATAGTAAGCACTTTTAAATGACGTCTGCTTTAATTATCTGTTTTATATATTCAAAGTTATGATGCAGTATATTAGCTCTATTATCACGTACATAGCACAACTTAAACAATCCAAATGTGCATTGCATGCATGACTAGATCTGGAATGTTACAGAGTGCTTACAATATGTGATTCAAGTAGTTTTTTGACTATATAGCGCATAACTAATATTGGTATGAGTCTTCCTCTGCATTACAGCGTCCTCTATTACTAGTTTTAACAGTCCACTGAGGGAATATAATTATCATTACAAATCTATGAATAATTTCTGTAACAGTGTTGTGATTAAACGATCAATACGTGTGGTTTGGTACTTGTTCATGCTTTGTATATGGACGGTACCTCCTTGTTATAAGCCGCAGGAATTGTTTTTACCTCTGTAATGATGTCATGTTGTTTTTGTCCCTATGTATGTACAGAGGGAAATGTCCCGTGTGGGGAACTGAACCAGAAAGCCATCACTGATGGGGACAATCCTACATGTGCCAGCAGGGACATGAATGATGGTGCCCTCATGCTTCAGGTTAGTGCCAGTTTTTCACTTAATTCCCTATTACTGTCAAAGTATATACATATGTTCACAGAAATGTCAAGTTGCCTTAAATGGGAATCAAAAGTGATCCTTTGAATATTTCTGTTAACTTATACTGTACTCATTTCCTCCATCGAATGGTACTAGCTCTCATCATTGATAAAAAGTTATTTATGTGTTCTATTTCATCGGTTGGGGGGGCTAATAGTGGAGAGGTGCGAGTTGAAATGTTTAATAATAGCGATGTGTGCATGGGCGTAATAAATACTGGATATACTAGTATTTACATGTAGTATCCATATAAACTACATGTACTTAAATTTCTGTAAAGATTAAACCTGTTTACTAGAAACATTTCTGACCTTTGTGCATGGTCCTTACAATGTGACGTACATGTATAGCAAATGCATATTACATAAACTAAGTACTGTCACAGTTTGACGATTTGAAATTACCACATACGTGTATGCACATATAGGTCAATCCGTGGGATCATGACACACAATTGACATGTATCCGTATAGCCCTAGAATCTCGATTACAATCCAGCTTGGGTGAAGTGGAGTGAAGTTTAAAAAAGTCAATCCAGATAACTCATCGAGTGGCCCTTCACACGGCCAAATAATTATCCAGATGTACCTGGATAGTACATTATCTGGATTGCAATCCAGTATTTTTGTGCCCGTGTATGTAAATAACCGGGGCTAATGCCTACATAGCTATTGAGATGTTGGACCAAATATTTCGGTTTACATAAAGTATAACTAGACATTAGGTGATTGTGAACAATCACAGAGCTGTTATGTGTTTTTATTGTTAGTTTATTACCCAAAAATAAATGATAAATAAAGTGTATATAAAACATAGCAGACTTGAAAAAAAGATACAAACAGTGCAGTAATTAACACAAACATTTTGACTTTATGACATGTGGTTCAGGAGATATGATTTTTGTTGAGCTTCCTGTACATGTGTGCACCAGAAGTAAAGGTCAAAATTTTGCAAGTGTTGTAAGGTACAATACAACACAAACATCACGACTTTATGACATGTTGTTCAGGAGATATGATTTTTGAAAAGAATAAGCTTTGAATTAAAGTTTTGAGCTTCCTGTTTGGACCGGTAATAAAGGTCAAAGTAGAGTCATCGCTTTAAATAAAATTACAGAAGTGTTGTAAGCAACAATACAACACAAACATTTAGACTTTATGATATGATTTTCTAAAGTTTTGAGCTTCCTGTTTGGACCAGAAGTAAAGGTCAAAGTGGGGTCATCTTTATGAATAAAAATTTGCAAGTGTTGTAAGGTACAATAAGACACAAACATCACGACTACAGGACTTGTTGTTCAGGAGATATGATTTTGTTAAGGAATAAGCTTTGAATTACCGTAACTTGACACCCGATGATGCACAATGAAAACATTGTGTTTTTCATTCTAACAAATTCTATAAGGTACAATTGGTATATAACTTATCCCAATCTAATGCCTTTCTACAAAAAACCGAAAACGTACGTAGAAATTACATTTTATTGGTTATGCACAAATCGAATGGGCCATACACTAACTATTATGGGTCCTTTACCGGTTACGATTCGAATAACAAGGTACATACATGTAATATTTCATGGTAGTTTCCTAGACTCAACAAAGTCCCAATCTCGTATGGGCCCCTGCCACAGTGCATGAACCATATAGAGCATCTACCGTATTATGAAGAAGACTGGATTGAGTCTATGCTACATTTGAGCCACGACGTCAAGATTTATCAAATTATCGTTAAATATAGTGGTACATGTACTTTGATTAATTTGACACAGATAAAAAAGGCGCCCACAAATAACGTCAGGATGACGTGACATTGCAAAGTGTGCCGAACTCGACATTGTTTGAGGATCGAATGTGTACTTTTTGAGATATGATGCACACAATATTGTCTAATTAAATATTCACACCACTGTCAAGTGAATAATTAATTAAGAATTTTAATCTAATGACATCTAAAATGGAATTCAAGGCATAAGCTTTAATATGATATATG
>JAVCKS010044704.1:0-10678 GCA_032273685.1 Pteraster tesselatus
ATAATAGTCATCAAATGATCCCATTCCTGTAATTGGCGGTTATTCCGCTGTTGGATGTGGTAAATAAATAAATAAAAAAGATTAAACTCCAGACAGGGGCGGATCCAGAACTTTCCAAAAGAGGCATGAAATGCACCCTTTTTCAAAAGGAGAGCCTGTGCCCTAACCCTAACCCAAACCCTAACTACTTCATAACTCCTTCAATCCAACTCGGGCAGTTTGGTCACTTTGGTGATGCATCCAAAATGCAGAGATCGGTAGCTTTATCTTTTAAAATGAGAAAGTAAAACTAAATTCATTCTGAAACACAAACCTATACATGCACTAACCCTGAACAGTTGTACACCAGTTGCGATTCCTCAATAATCTTCCAAATTCTGATGGAGTTGTCGCGTCCCCCTGATGTGATGGCACGTTCCATCGATAGACTGTCAATAGCCGTAATGCTGTCCTGATGGCCGAATCTAACAACAAAGATATTAGCATTCAACTCACTTCAATTGTAAAAGTTAAATGGATAACTTAGTAGGTTTGTCCTATTTATTAGCTTTAACTTAAATCATGGAACAAATTCATCCATGGACAGTATTTATTGCCAGCCTATAGGCAATAGCCTACAGCCTATAGCCTTCATTTTGACAAGAAAATACTAGTAGCATTAAAATGTCTCTTAAAATGCTTGTATGCATTTTGGAATATAACGTTTACTTGATAGCAGTACTACAAGCACACAAAAACAATTGAACCTTGTGGAGATTATAAGCATATCTGCATCTGCGTAAACAGAACAAAACATTAACGGGTTCACACAAGAGAGAGACCCAGCAATCTATATCTACATGTATATACATAAAGGAAAACCATTTAAATGTATGAATGCTCTGAACTCAGAAACCATTATAGATCCCCAACACCATACATATTCGGAATCACAATGACCTCAGGGTGGTTCTGAATATTAAAAAAAGAGGGACACGAATGTGTTTTATATCCCGGGCGGCCCCCGCTAGTGTTTTATAAGATGGTATTGATTTTACAGTAGTACTTCAACTCCACATCGTTAATGTGGGTGCGTGACAATATGTTTCAGGAGAAAGTTGAATAAAAGTTAGGTTTTTATCTCTGCTTGTCTGTAATCAGTTAACAAGATAGCGGACAAACAGGCTAGCTTATACGAACATTTATTGTACTTATCGTCTGGTACACCGACTTAGTCGACTGCATACACTTAGACAACATTTTGATTCACCTGACTAAATAATGTTGCTCTTTATAGTACCACAAATCATCTGGGGTCAAGCCACTCCATAGTTACATACAGTCAAATCGCGTTAAGTCAAACTCGGATAAGTCGTAATAATTTACTAAAACGCTCCATAGCCGGCGGCAATGGTAGCAATGATCGTACAGCCAAGTTATACGATCGTTGGTGGTAGTCTAACTTATTGCAGCATGCTGTACTGCCGCGAATTCCGCAACTTCGGTTAACTCGAACTCCGGATAACTCAAATGTTTTCCCTATTCCCTTGGGATTCGACTTAACGCGATTTCACTGTACATGTACACGCTTCACAATAAACATAGTATGCAACAACAATGCCTTAGCAGTACCAGCTTTCCTACTGCATGGGGGTTACTATGAATTGGCTTGCCCAATGTATTTAACAGTCAGACCATTCCGGGCTTTAAACCAAGATGAAGTAAAACATTTTGTGGTCGCATTCATGCGAGTGTATTATCAAATTAATTATAAAAGGTGTTTCCCCACCGCAGTTGGCACGGTGACGGCCATTATTTGTAAACTTTGCGGTGTAGCCACTGAAGACATAAACAGTGCGCGAGTGGCTAGAGGTAATGCAACTTCTGAGTGACCCCTTAAGAAAAAGCCGCAAGGGGTGAGATCTGGTAATATTGGGATTATTTATCTCGTTGGAATCACCCTGTCACCAAAGAGATCTACCCAATGGTCCACAGCAACAAGTCCATGTTGCTGTGACTCGACTAGCGTCAAAATAATGCCGGTCCTGGTATTATTAACGTAATTATGCAGTGCAGGGAATGAAATGTTGCATATCGTCAGCCTCATTTCATAATTGCCTAAGTCACTTTTTTGCCATGTTGATTTTATTTTGCCTAAGTCACGTGTAACAACTATTTAACCACACTGCTGACTATCCATGTTCATTGTATCTTAATTGTCATATTAACATGTACCATTTTGCAGAAAATAGTGAATAAATAAGTTTCCAGTCCGTTTTGAAACAGTTTTTTCTTGTTATCTCAAAAGTAGCTAAAATCAGTTAGGCAATTATGGAATGAGAATGACGATATGCAAGCGCACAATCCAGCAAAACATAGACTGGTTGGTGTGCGGCGAAAATCAACAATCCAAACCAGAATCCAAACCCTGATTGGGATCAATGCCAACATTTCATCAGGTTCTCTCTAATTACTGCGACAAATGTAATCAGCATTCATCAGCATCCACACGCGACCCCACCAACGGACAAACCAACCACAGGATGGACACTAATAAAGTACAAAACTTGGACTCACAATGTCTCCACGTATGCCATCTCATCAAGATTCCAAACTTTAGCAGTGCGGTCGTGCGAACAGCTGTACAGAGTGTGGGTTCCTCTTCTGAACGTGAGTCCCTGTAAATGGGCACCCCCAAACAAATAACAGCTAAACTATTACTATTGTCAATACTAAATGGACAATTTCTTCATAAATATATATGTGATCGTCCGTTTCCCCCTTTCCAGCCAGTCCAACGTTGCCTGGGCAACCAAGCCCAGAGCCCAAATTCATAGCTCCGCTTACGACCGAATTCTGTGCTTACAGGCGTCTGTCATGCACAAACCCTACGACTCGAAACGCCTGAAGGATAGAATCCATGCTAACAGGCTCCATGAAATTGGCCCTTGCTCTGTGAAAATGATTCGGCTTGTCAGAAATATCTTTGAGTGAAATATATGGGTGGAAAGGGCCCAGAACCACCTTCCTTTTGATAGGCATTGGCAACTCAGCACATGTTTGTCTTGGAAAAAACATAATACTAGGTGACAATTAAATTACATGAGTCAAATAAAGATTTAGTCATTCATTTTCATAGAGCTGGTTGCCATTCTACGAAGGAAGGTGGAATCAGAATGAAAGATTCACTACATGGCAACCTATTCATTTTGAGGTTACCTTTTTGTCTGTATGAGGTAAAAACATCAATTAGCATTACTCCTGACGAATTAATAACTTCGAAGTAGTGAGAGCAAAAAGAATTTGGCTGATACCGGACTCGAACCCGCGACCTCTCGATTAACGTACGAGCGCTCTACCAACTGAGCTAACTAGCCCTTGATTGGTGGGCGGTCCTGTGCAGTGCCAATTTTCCATGCTCGGTGGGGACCAGTCAGAAGCCACACCATATCTGCCCCTAAGCCAGGGATCTGTTCCCGGATAACTTAATAACTTAAAAAATAATCGGCTTATCGGTGCCTGCTGCGGCTGATACAACGCGTGGTGTATATTCCAGAAATTACAGAATTGGGTACAATTTGCTCCTCAGGCCTAGTTATGAATACGATTGATGAATCCGACCTTAACCATCTCATAAGTAGATGTCGCGGTCCAAGTACTCACCGACACAGCGTCCCTGTGACCGCGGAATGTGTGTAACAGCTGAGCTGACTCCGGGTTCCAGATCTGAATGACTTGACTCCGACAGCCCGATGCGAGGAACTGGTCATCGCTGGAGATGGCCAGCGCCAGGACGTGAGTGGTGTGGCCCTTGTGGGTGGCCTCCTCCCCTTTCTTGCCGCCCGGAATGACAAACTCCTTCCGACGTGTCTCAATATTCCCTGGCCGAGTCGATTCGAAAATGAAACAATAATAATGAGGTTTTTACCCATAACTGTGGTGACTGTATATTACTGGATACTTAAGGCATCAAGCCATGAATGACTAGTTAAAAACCTTGTGTATAAAAAATAAAAAAAATTAAAAACCGCGACTGCGGAGGAGTTTACACCCATGACTTCCCCTCGCTAGAGCACATGCCTCATTCACTCAACCAACCCAGCGCATCAATGAAAGATGAAAAATCTATTTTCTAACACCACTCACATTTGATGATGGCACAATCTTTGGAAGCACTAAATATAAACTTGTTATCCGAGGATATAACCAGACACGTCACGGACAGCTGATGACCTCGTAAAATCGTCATCTCTGGCGGCGACGTGAAGGTGTAGTCCTCTGCAACTTTCTTCTGCAGTTTTCCACTTTGCTCCAGCTGTAAAGTAAGAAGAAATTAATTGTACAAAAAAGGAAGAAAACAGGCGAGTGAATGGGACCCCCTGACATTCCATCATACTAGGAATTTTCCCGAAATACTCGTCAGCGCTTTAACCCTTTCATCACTGGATGTGTACGTGTTGTACGCGTGCCCGGCCAAGGAAATGTACCCGATATGGCCCGCGGTGTGGGTCCTGGGTGTGAAAAGGTTAAATAAATATGGGATGGCTGATTTGACCATCTATAACTTTTGTTAGAAAATGAGTAAACCATATTAGGGTTACAACTGCACATGTGTACACATAAAAATATCAGCATTCGGGTTGGAGATTAACATTCTTGCATCTATGTACATGTACATACATATAGACTTTAAAAGTTCCCCATCACAGGAAATTACATTTCTGGATGAACGTTATTTTTTTCCGATCAATTACTTTGTTTCAATTGACTCATGCAAGTGTTGTAAAATACTGGAATCATTGTAATTGGTTACCAGTTCAGCCACGGGCACACCTACATACTAACATCTATCTCAGTTTGTTGATAGCTCAGCAGTTCAGCGCATATGCAGATGTAATTCCACTGTGGCTTATTACAAAACCGATTGTCTGTACAAAATGTCTATTTTTCAAGCAGACCATGATAATATATACAAATTGTATGCATACTTTCTTTGGGGTTGCTTTTGACAACCCCAAAAACTTGTCAGACCTACATGTATGCTTGGAAAGTACTGAGTTCTATCCGGACGATTCGGGCGATTATATGGAAAACAGGCCTTACACACACACACACATCTGTATGTATTATTTGCATAATACGTACCACATCTTCTCGAAGCCGGTGGGCGATGGCATCTTTTTCAACACTTTTACTCTCCTCTTTTTCATTTTCTGCAAAC
Organism: Pteraster tesselatus; assembly: GCA_032273685.1. Classification (NCBI taxonomy): domain Eukaryota; kingdom Metazoa; phylum Echinodermata; class Asteroidea; order Velatida; family Pterasteridae; genus Pteraster; species Pteraster tesselatus. Next base: position 5,201 of record JAVCKS010044704.1, read on the forward strand.
ATTTCGACACAAATATTTCTGGTCAATGTTTAGCTCATAGAGTCAGGGTCTAGAGTGCAATAATCGTTTGCCGTTTTGAGGGATGTCCACAAAAGCTTAATCTACACAGAATGAGACAGCGATTATAAAGTCTACGACTGCGTGCATTCACGGTGGTGTGGGTGCTGGTGCGTGTCCGGAGGGGCTGCGGTCTCTACGCATGTATAAATGTAGTTAGAGTAGGTTCTTGACCTTTGGATCAGGTACCACCAGAGTCTTGGTGTGCCCTACCTTCTTCGTCTAGCTGTGACAGATACTGCTTGGTTAGACGCAACCGCTTTTGCTGGGCCGTTTCTTCCTCTCCTTCATCGGATTCGTCCACTTTTTCTCTGGTGGGTGACGTCTCGCTGAAAGAAAACACAGAAAGTGCGCCCATGTTTATTAGTTGACTCCCCTCATCCCTACAGCTCCCTCACCCCTAAAGCCAACCCCTAAAGCCAACCCCTAAAGCCACCCTATAGGCCCCCTCCCCTCCCCGAATCGATGAGGTCAGGTCTTTTGATTTATGGAAATTATTAGTAGTGGTGTATTCTCACGAGTAAACTCACATTTCATCTTCCGATGATTCACTGACAATCTCCTCATTCAGCTTGGATTTCTTCTTTCTAATCTTGTTCCTTGCTGCAATACTCTCGTCTCGCGAAGACTCCTAGTACCACAACAACAATAATGAAAATAATGCAAACTGTTTTAAAGGGTACGTGCAATACGTTTTTGATTGGTTTAAACAAAAAACAATGTTTTAAAATAGATATGTATTAATTTCTCTTAAGCGGAAGTGTATTTTAAACATTATTTAATTATGGGGACCGACATCACACTGTAGTACGTTGCTGACGTGTACGGTCTTCCTAAGCCTACGTCACATCACGTGACTATCGGAAAGGTTTCGAAGCAAGCATTAGCATAAATTAAGCAATGGGATAGAATATCGGTTGTTTTTCTGTTTTAATTTAGTTAGTATTTAAAACATTTAATTGTATAATTCATTATTAGTAATGGTCTGATTTATGTTTGTTAGCATTTTGAGGAGGGAGAACTACATGTACAGTACTACTTTAAGGTAATACCTCAGTTCTATTTTTCAGAGTGATTTCACCTTGGGAAAAAATGTTAAATGATTAATTGCTATTTCTGTTATGTTTGACCTTGTTTGATGTGGAAAAATCGCGGCACATAGTGATGACGTATTTGTACGCATAAACGGTATCTACGCCATGCGAGACCTCTCTATCAAACGCATTTTATATGCCCTTGCCTGGTCACATCTCAAATGATTTTTCAGACGGATAGGACTGCTACATGTATCTACATGTACAAAAAGGTCAGCATTGTTATTGTGTATTTCATTAATTATATGAGTTCGCATGATAGACATATCATTTCCGTGTCATATTCATGGGGAAAATCTCATTGCCGAGTTATGCGGAACATTCAATTGCAATGACAATTTATCCACATACATGCCCAAATAAATCTGCTTTATTTAACACCGGTTTTGTTATGGTTTCATAAATTCCAAGCATTTTCATCAGCCGTTAATTTTGTCACTGGAAAAGTTATTTTCGATGAACACTTTCTCGTATTTGTTTAAAAGCAATGGTTGATATCATTGGAATGGTGAGATCCTAATCCAGCCCTCGAAATTGGGACGAAATGTCCTCGGCAAAAAAATTACATACGCCGAGAATTACACACGCCTTGGCACCGACATGTACGTGTAGGTACCGCATCGAACCAGGCTAGGCAAGCTAGTAGAACATGTACAAGTACATGTTCTACTACATGATATCAAGCATTGCTTTTAAACAATGTATGTACATGTATGTATACAGTGTGTACAGTATGTACATGTACGTTCTGTGCATGTACACGTATGTACGTAATGTACATTACATGTAGGTATAGTTGTGCTCAAAATTATTCATACCCTATGAAAAATAAAATATATTATTTTAAATTTATTCATTTGTAAAAGCTATTATGTGGGTACTTCCACTGTATCCAATGCCTATTAGTTACCATGCACAACCCTACATGTACATGTACATATGTGTTAGCTAAATGTTATTTGCAATAGAAATGGCCAGAGTTTCTGTTTGGTGCCTGTTCAAAAGTATTCATAACCCATACTAAATCTCAGAAAAAAATGCCTCTTATGCGATAGCGAACATGGTTTTGACATTCCAATGACTGCAAATCATTGACCTGCAGTTATTTCAAGATGTTTGCATACAATTTGCATCTTGTTGAAAATGTATGTTTTGTAGAATTTAGGTTGAAGAATGTTACATAATAGCATCTTCCCTGTAGACTATAAAAGGGAGATGCTTTAATCATTCTCAGTTACTGGTCACCATGGCCAGTGAGGACCTGTAATGCGTATTGTGAATGCCCGTAGTAGAGGCAAGGGCTACAAGGCAATTTCCAAGCATTTTCAGGTCCCTGTTGCAGGAAGTGCGAGGTATCCCGTAGTCTCGCCAGAAAAATCTGCCGTGAGGCCAACAATAACTCACAGATCACAACTAAGGCCCTAATGGACACCCTTGACCAGGCAGGGATAAAGGTATCCAGACCAACCATCCAGCGAATACTGCATTGAGGAGGTCTCCACGGACGCAGGCACAGAAGGACACCACTTCTTAGGCAGAGACCTTTGCTCCAGCTCACCCAGACCAAGATCCTAACCTTTGATTATCGATCCTCTGGTCTGATGAGATGAGACAAAAATAGAGTTGTTCGGTCATATGAATGTTGCTTACGTCTGGCAAAAGAAAGGTGAAGCCTACAACTCAAAGAACACGGTCTCAACCGTCAAGCGTGGCGGTGGTAGCATAATGTTATGGGGATGCTTCTCTGCTATCGGCACTAAGAATCTTGTCAAAATGGATGACGAAAACCTGCAGGAATCTGTTGAGAAAGTCCCCCTGGGACAGGATTGGACATACCAGCAGGACAACGATCCCAAGCATACAGCCAAGTCAGTCAAGCAGTGGTTCCAGGACAATGATGTGAATGTTCTGGAATGGCCAAGTCAAAGCCCTGACCTGAGTCCCATAGAGAATCTGTGGAGGGAGCTGAAGACCTGAGTGTTGGCTAGGAGACCATCCAATCTGACACAGCTTGAGGATTTCGCAAAGGAAGAGTGGGAAAAGATCTCATGTGCAGGAGACATGTAGAAAGCTTGTGGACACTTACAAGAACAATTTGGAGGCAGTCATAAAAACAATGGCTCCTTTTGATTATTAAGAAAGACTTTGGACTCAGTAAACCTACATGTACATGTAGGGTATGAATACAAAATCCGTAAAAAAAAATTCCCCTGAAATAAAATATTTCTTGAAAGGTACATGTAACATGTTATTCTTTTAGTTGTTGGTCACATATTAATTATATAAGTAAGCCTATTTTGTCATTTTCGGGAAATTGACGCCTTTGTGATTGCATTTTCCAGGGCAATTTTTTTTTACTTTCGAGGGCGAAATCGCCAACTACCTTCGAGGAATGTTTTGGCTGGAGTGTAGACTAGCTAGCCGTAACAAGGCATAGCCACATCGGCATTGCTGAATGCCAAGGCAAAATCTACTAATCTACATGTATGTCGTCATATGCATATCACATGACATCTGAGGGTCACTATGAAATGTATAGCCGATGTAGCAGATAAATAACAACAAAGTTCACGCTCCAGGTGCACTGCTTTAAATTCTTGTATCAATTCAATTAATTAAACAGTATTTTTCATTAAAAAAAATTACCGAACTATATTATATTAGGGGTGTCAAAACCTGGAGATACTGACAATGTGCACACATAATGTGAAACATGCCCATGATTTGACAAAGCCTAGAAGTAACTAGAAGTAAAGTGCTCCTGATTTTTTCACGATTTCCTATATCTACAGAGTGGCACGGTGAGTAAAACATGGTTTTTATTTATTTCATTTTCCGGATTACACAAAACACTGAAATACAGACAAAACATAAATTGCATATAAATTAAATTATACAAATAAACATTAAACAGGAAAAGGAACAGAAGACAATACCCTAATAGCTCCCGTAGGATTACCCAGAAGAAACAGATTTCTATCGAAGGGCTTTGTGTTATTTTAATGTGTCAGATCTCCAAAGCCATTAATGTACGAAGCTCAGATGAGGAGCACTTTACTTTTACATGTCTGTATATTTTTTGAAAGGTCTAACAAATTAAATATTTAAAAATCTGTATCAATTCAACCGTTTACTGGATTTGTTTTCAATCTTTTCTATAATGCTTTAGATTTGTCCCCCTTTTATTTGGCACGAGTTACATGTAGAATGAAGGAGTTTACAATTTGCATTGACATCCCTAATTATATTTTTTGCTTTAAAATGTTTTTAGGCTTTTAAGGGCTCGTATTTCGTAAATCAACATGTTGTGGCTGTAGACAGGGTGTCATTCCCCAGGCAGTGCAAGATGCACTACAATAAGCAAGGGGTGGGTGACAGATACATGTATATAGGTATGTTCTGTGCCAAATGTCTGTGAAGCATCCTGGCCTAGTGGAATGAAAGGCTGCCTTGTAATTGTGAGGTTTTGAGTTTGATTCCCATCCCTGCAATGATATTTTGTATAAAAAAAAGATTCCATGAAAAACAAATAGGAAACAATTCAGGTGCTAACCGCTGGTTTCCCTTATGTTTTCTTTTCAAATGTACCCTAATTAGACCGAGAAAAATCTAAAATTAGGAATCACTTAACAAAGAAGTTTTCAACTTAATTAATCTAATCTGTTTTTAATGAGAAAAATGGTAATAAGTTCAACCTGGATCTAAACCGATGTATTAGATCTAAACCAGATCTAGCCTGGATCTAATCCTTTAAAGTGTTCATCCAACAACTAACAGGAGAAATATCCTAAGTTGTGTATAGTCTGCACTTCCCTGATTAGGCCAGATAAAATAAAAACGTTGTTGAGCATCCTTTTTGTTTTAAGTTCGGGTAGGAGAGGGTTTTTTGTTGTGTTTTTGTTTTTTGTTTTTTTTCTGCTTCCCGGCCAGATTTGTTGAGATGTAAAAATATAAAATAAAGACTACTTTCTTTTAAAAATTGTTGTATTTCTTCAAAATACTATGCATCCTTCTATATCAATGCCAAAACTCTCAAAAGCTAGCGGAAAACGTCGCAATGCACATGCACTGCTTAACAGCGCCAAACTTTGAATGTGAAAAGATAGTTTTTAATAATTTTGTTTTTAAAAAAAAGTTATTTAAAAAATCATGTCGGGCGTGTTTTGTAGGGTCGGGCAAGGACGCTCAACAACTTTTTTTTTATCTGGCCTTAAATTGAAGTCAAAGGAATAAATCAAAAGCTCCAGACAAGTTAGAATATAAATTAGAATTATAATAGCCTAAGGCCAATTAAAATATATATTTTGTTTCTCGACAGCGCCCGCCT
>JAVCKS010044737.1:0-10677 GCA_032273685.1 Pteraster tesselatus
ATAGAGAGAACAAAACTGGCCCCAACACGGACCCTTGTGGCACACCATGTGATAAATCGACTGGTGACGATGTTGATCTGCCAATACAGATGCGCTGAGTCCGACCTGCGAGGTATGCCTTATTAGACCATGCCAAGGCAATGCCGTCAATACCAAACTGTGACTTAAGTTTACTTATAAGGTTAGCCTGGTTGATTGTGTCAAATGCTGCACGTGAGTTGTCAAGATGACCAAGTAAGTCCGATTGTACTTTTAGTGCAGCTTCGGTGGAATGATGCTTCTTGTAAGTAGATTGATGTATTTCTGATAATTTGTTATAATCAAGATGTTCATTTAATCTGTTGAGTACGAGACGCTCCATGACTTTACCTAGGAATGTCAAGTTGGACACAGGACGATATATAGTTACTAAGGATCACTGTGTCCAGGGTGGGTTTTTTCAGAAGAGGTAGGACGGCGGCTTCACGACATGAGGAGAGTGTGGTACCTTTAGTGAAAGTATCATTGACGAGTGGAAGGTGGACGATTAGAGTCTTTTTTAGCAGCCAAGTGGGTAAGGCATCCAGTGTACATGTCTTGTTTGGAGCCCGGGAGACTATTTTTCCCAGTTCGTCATAGTGTTTGCCATACCCTGTATCAGAAATCGCGACATCGCGGCTGAGGGTGATGTTTGACAATATTCGCTCGATTTTTGTGGAGAAGAATGAAGCAAAGTCCTCGCACAATTGGCTGGGGTCAACAGTTGCTGGAAGGAATAGATGATCTTGAGCAAGTAAACTATTGATCAACTTAAATGAAACCTCTTGTTTCAAAATTTGAAACCTACAAATATAGTAGTCTTTTTTGGCCTGTGTTACATATAAGAGGAGACGTTCTTTCTTTGTTCCTCGTATATTTGTCGATGGACTTTAAGCTTCGATTTTCGCCAAGCACGTTCAGCTTTACGTCTGTTCCGGCTAAGTATGCAATGTGTCATCATCCCATGACTTCAGTTTGCATTTCCGAGAAACGCGTGGGACTTGTCATCCAGACAATGCTTATTTGAGGTAGTGTAGGCAACGTAGAGGGTTTCCCCATGTACATTAGGTCACTCTGGTTTATGGAGGTCAATTGTGAAGAAACAAGTTTCCGGAACGTAGTGAGGTCCAAATCACGAAAGTCACGTTCATCAGTATGCTATAGCGTGCTGCAACGATGACGACCATACATTTGATTGAGAAAATTCCGCGTAGAAATCCTAGTCAAGTCATTGACATTGATGTTAAAATCCCCACATATTAGCAATTTGCCTGAGTGTGCAGTGATTTCAGAGAGGAAAGTGCCAAACTCAGACCAAAACATTGGCAGTGATGACAGCGGAGGGCGGTATATGGCTGCAATGTTCACCAATATGGGCTTGGACAATGTTAGTAATTGATATTCAAATGTTGACGAAGAAACGTCGATGTTTTTGAGCTGTGATATTCCGGTGCGTGGACTGGAATTGAAAGAAAACTCAGGAGGACACAGTTCTTTTATGATTACGTTGTCAGCGGGTTTAAGCCATGTCTCTGTGAAAAATGCCAGATCACAGGAATTGTCAATGACATACTTGTACTCTGAAAGTTAATAGCTTTTTTTGCACACAGATCTGGTGTTGAGTAGCATACATTTTAAAATTTGAAACTCATACAGGGTACCTTTTTATATTAATCAAGTTGTCAGTACATATGCCTCGTGATGAGTGGAAGGAGGGTTGCCTCTCTGATATGATGGTTGGTATTGAGTGTCGTTTCCGTGTTCCTGCGCGACTGCATTTGTATGGCACCGTGTAGACCTGAGTAGCCCCAATACATATATCTACAGCGCAGAAGGCATACAACAACGTCAGCCAATGGTACAGAAAGTCGTGCTGCTGTTTGCTACGGCTCGTTGAACATGGCAAGAACAAAGCCCAAGTATGTTAAATTATTGAGTAAATTTCACCATGAAATATCCGATGTTTAGTACAACACTGTACTATAGTCCTTTCCAAATCGTCCAAGAAAACAAACGTACGTAATCCTGTGCACTTCACCGACACGATGATGATACTAATAGTCCGTATACAGTATAGGTAGAATACAAATGTAATATTCAATAATTCTAAGTGCAAAATAAAATGTGTGGCAGCCGGTGAGGCGCTATATATACACGTTAAGACGTTTACCAGATGACCAGCCTCAACTTCAGCCTGCGCAGTGCTGACCAGAGTTTTGGCCACACCCAGCTGCCTACACAGTCTCAGCCACATCAAGATACACAGCAGCAGTCACAGTCTCAGAGCAACAGGACAGTGACAAGGAACTTGAAACTCGTAGACTGTGTGACATCATGCGCCAGATCCAGGAGACAGAGGAGGATTCTTCAGTTTGGATACCAGAGACATTTGCCACTTTGAATTGTACTTTGTAAGTTGCTTAAACTTTAAATAAAGTCTTTTTACTACAAACACACAACTTCACACATTTCCAACTTTGGCTCACACAGACTCTAAAATTAAAACAATTCAAGTTGTAATAATGATAGCCCATATAACTTTGTAATTACAGTGATACAGTCATAGTTATAAGACATGGAATGCCACATCTATAACTTTATTATGTACTCAAGGGAATTGTTATTGTCAAAGTAATAGTTACAGACATGGAAGCACATGTCATTAAACTTTATTATTACTCAAGGGCTTTGTGGTTTGGGTCACAGTAATAGTTTATGGCATGTAATAAGGCCATGTCATGTTTTTGGGGTTGTTTTAATATTTCATTATGTTTTTAGAGTTTTTATTAATATTGTTTCTTTTTGGCATTGAAACCAAGGATTCTTCGAAAACGAATTTAATCACTGTAGCTCGTACGTTTGTTTCAAAACAAGTCCAATGTATTGTCCAGTTTAATCCTCCAAATTCAGTCTGCTATTCATCTCGGAGAGTATTCTTGCCAGAGAACTGCACCACTGTTGACGTCGTTGAAGTAATCCCTGAGGTAGGTGTGCTGGTACTTGGCTGCAGCACGGTGTCTCTGTTGGGAGGTTTTGCAGGAGCATTTACCTTCTTCCACATGAACTTCTTATCTCCAGGCCCCAGGAATGAGGTTGTGGTTGTCGTCCTCACAGTCCAGCTCGTTGTGAATGACAGCGTACCTGGTCCTCAGAAGGTTGTGGAGGACCACACAGCACTCAACAATGGTCTGGACAACTTCAGGAGACTGGTTCATGGTGGTAAGCAGGCACCTCCATCGGTTGGCTAGGATCCCAAATGCATTCTCCACCACGCGACGCGCTCTGGAGATGCGGTAGTTGTAGATGTAGATGTGCTCCTCCTTGGTCATCTGACACTTTTGACCACGGCTTTATCAGGTGTGTTCTCAGAGAGAAGGCATCGTCACCGAGGATGAAATAAGGCACTTTGACTTCTGGATGGTCGTCATCATCAGGCTCGGGATCTTGAGGGAGACGCTCAGGAGGTGGGATGGCGTGGGGGGGCCGTCTTCGATACACTGCTTGAGCACAGATGCATTGTAGATCTGGGCATCTGACTAATGACCAACACCCCCAGTGTCTACCCACAAGAACTTGTCATCAGCGTCAACCATGGTCATGAAAATGATGGAGTAGCACTGCTTGTAGACGCACCAGAAGTCGCTTCCAGAATTTAAAGGCTGGCGAATTTAAAGGCTGGCGGATCTTGACGTGCTTTTCACCCAGGGCTCCAATCACATGAGAAACTTGCCATCTTCCCTTAAACTCTGAGACCACTTGCTTCCATTCATCAGGGGTGGTTGGCATCTTGAATACTTTATCCCTGTAGGCTGTGACGATGGCCCCCTGCACACTTGAGGAATGCAATGATGGATTGCAGACTTGCTGACCCGGTAACTGAAGCTCAAGATGGTGTACTGATCTCCAGTGGCGATGTGCCTCAGCGTCAGTGTGAGTTTCAGCCCTGGATCCAAAGAGGCTCGGTAGTTGTTGCCTTCATCGGTGATGTGGGGTCACGCTCTCTCCAGTTATTCATCAAAAAGCTCTGTGGGCATATGCATGTAGTTCTTGAAAAGATCAGGCTGTTCTTCTTTCAGCTTCTGTACGAGGTGGTTGTACTGGCTGTGTTGGGTCCTCTCATCTTCTAACTCAGACGACACGTTGACGCCTTCTTCTCCGTCTTCTGATGATTCTTCTCAAGGCCTCGATGTTCTGGATGGCGGCATCTTGCTGCCTGTGGGCTTCCTTTAAGAACGCTCTGGCCAGAGGCACGGGATCCTTGATGACGGCCCCATGGCTTACACACAACTGAGACTCGTCACCACTCGCACATACTTTTATACCCCCCCCCCCCAACTCGTGCCTCCTTGCCAAAGAAGTCGTTACATGCTCGCTAACGGTCTCAATACGATTGCAATAAGAACGCAGATGTCGCATGTCGGTCGCCATTCGATCGCACAAACTCGGAATGCGCTCGCCAAAGGTCTGCAACTCGGTCGCAAGGCAATCCCCATGGGCTCACCATAGGTCGCACTCGCTCGCAAGTAATATCTAGGCGCGCGCTCGCAAGATGACAGCGAGCGCGTTGCGATACGTGCGACATCTCGGTCGCCACACCGTGTCGCCACACCGTGGCACCACGCTCCCTAATTTGGTCTAAAATATCGATCGCAGTGATGTTCGGTGTAAACGCTATTGGGTGATCAATGGTGAGAGTCCACGCGACTACTGCGAGCGGACAACATGTCTCAAAAAAACTGCGCTCGCCCAGACTCATAAGTTGATCGCTGCCAAGTGTAAACGAGCCATAAACGGATATATTTAGAAACGAAATAACCTCAAAACAAAAATATGACCACCCCTTCCAATTTTGACTTTGGTCCGCTGTACTGTGAAATGACATTGTGCGACTTCACGCTCATTTTGACGGAGCAGGTCACAAATTGTCCACACTTTTCTGAATCTGGATCTGACGTTTCAATTGTTAGCGATGAATTGTGCATGCAAATTCCACTTCCAATGAAAAAGCTGCTTTCAAAACAATATCATCAAGCCTCTTCAGGCACTGTGGTCTCTTGGTGAAAAGTCAACCAACCATGCAAGACACCAGCCGCAAAGTCCCTTTGGATCACGTTTTTAGATGAAACGTCTAATTGTTGCTGAGGAGGTCTCAACATCAAAGAAGGCAATGAATACCATACCCACACATTTCTTTATTTCACATTTCTGTTTTTTCCTCGGGTTCTTTTACAATGTATGTTGCCTACATGGAACCTTCCTTTTCTGCCACCTATATGTATACCAACCCTCCTTTGTCAGGTTAATTGCACTTTCCATTAAATGTTTTTCTCCTTTGTTTAAAAACTCTTCCAACCTAGCTGCTTTAACTGGAACTGCTCTTTGTTCTGCTACACTGACCCATGCTCTTTTGCCCTACATGTACTGTATGTTCGCTTTGTTGTGCCAAGGATTTGTTTGTTGTGTCAATAGCTTTTGAGAAAGATTCTGTTAGGATTGAAATGTCAGGCCGCTCTAATTTCAACACATTTTAAATGAGAATAATAAAACACATTGAGGATCATCATACATGTAGTTCCAATTACATGTTCGCCACATGGGCAAATAAACGAAAGCAAGTTTCACCAGCCATTGTACACCAGGCTGGCATTATTTTAAGGCCTCTATGAATGAAAGTACATATAATATGTACTTACCATCTCCAAGACTGCTGATTGATCCACCAACTATCTTATATCTTTTTGAGGGCGAGGTCATCAGAATGTCAGAAAAGAGATAGGGGTTGAATGGAGATGAATTATTGGCAAGGCAAGAGAAGGGGCTCCAGCAGGACACCTTGGGTGGGGTGAGCATTGGGGACAGAGCTAATGTTTCTGTTGACAAAACATAGGTACATGTACATGTAGGTAAGGACATTATAACGTATGTATACCAGCATGTAAGTTGTTCTAACGATCTAGGAAAAAGTTACAAAAGTTTATTTGTCAGTATTTTGTCATCTGATTTTCATTTGCTCAACTGTAGGTAGAGTTTTAACACAGTAGTAGATTATCTCACCATTTAAACATGTACAACCTTTTATCTGGAATTCAACAGTTTCTTATCTGACCGTTGATGTTCTACAACAATTTTCAGAATTGTTCATGATTGGTCATCAACACTTGACAAACATCAGGCTGCAAGTGTCTATATATGCAGTCTTTGTTGGTACATGTAGATTGTGCTTTCGCGTAATAAACTTAATTACAAGATTATGGATCTCTTTAACTGGTCTCAATTATTGCCCCTCTCAATGTACATGTACATGTACCATCACACAGGTTTTTTTGAAGGATTTGTTTTCAGATTGGTGTGATGTTTCCTTCCACCAGGGTTCTATATTGGCCCCATTGTTATTCAATATACATGTATAGTCAAACTTGCCTTTAAAGCGACCACTTGCATAAATTACCCCCCCCCCCCCCCCACAAAAATCACATGTATACGGTACATAGTCATCCTCTAGAACGACCACCTGCACAATGTGACTAGCGTCCACTCATTTGCTTACCGCGGAGACTGAAATTCGTACACAACGACCACGTTACGGTGTTCTGATACAGGTAATGTATGTATTGTAATCGTTGTTCAAACCACCCACATTCCGAAACGTCCACGACTGTCTTGACCACAAACAACGTGCGCAGTATCTCGGCTTTCTCAAAGCATGGTTAAATTATGTCTACGTTCAAGACGATGCCATGTACAGTACATGCACACAAACCCGTAGAAAGTGCCCTCATTCGGCGATAATAAGAGACTTGAACTGAGACTATAGTGTGATCAACGCACCATGACTAATAAGCTGGGGATTATGAGTGCGGTTCGCATTGTTTGTGATTGCTTAGAATTAGGATTCATTAAGTTTGTCGGTTTATTGTCCAAGCTTTTTGGGAATTTTAGGTTTGGATTTAGTTTATTTTTAAAAATAAACAACATGGTGAGACGCGCTTGGACGTTTGATTTAGGATTTCAGAACGTGATCATGTACGAGTCAACAAGTGGTTTACCGGTTCGTCACTTGCGTTAATTGTATCATTCATCGCTAACACAAGTTAAAATTTCATCCTCTGTGATTTACACATTCTGAAATTCTGGTGAGAAACGTCTCAGTCGTAGTGTCGGTTGGTCCATCATAGCTGATTCTCACATTATAAATTTCAATACACAGACACACATTTTATACAAAACACCAACAAAACACGTCACAAAATGCCCGGATGTGTACAATTCCAGCCCAAAATGGCAGCGCGCATGGCGGAAAGTTCGCTTTTCAAAAATTATTTTTTATAATATTGTCAAAGCCTAATTAATTTTTTTGAGAAATTAGTTACCATTTTAACATTATTTCTTATCATAGCCAGACAGGAGTTTCCCTTTAATGCTACACATTGAGCAGGATTGGCCCTCATGTACATTACATGTACTGTACAGTACCACAGAAATTTGCCGGGCGTAAAGAAAGTTAGAAATCAAATCAAGCAAAAATGTACGGATTCGCTATAAGACCTAACTCTGTGGATGAAACTCTTGTACCAAACTTTATCGAAGGCCTTTGAAATATCGAGGACAACGAGCCTTCAGGTGCTCAGTAATCAGAGACACAACGTCACCAGTAGACCTGGAATAACGGAAGTCGTACTGGACAACAGTTAGTAGCTCATTACTCTCAAGATAATCAATGAGCTGCTGGATAATTTAGGCATTCAAACACCTCGCTCATAGTGGGAAGTAGCTTGATGGGTTGATAGTTGGAGGGATTCGATTATTACAAGAGCCTTTGAACTAGTCTTGGGCGGTTCCATAATTCTTAGAGCCGGTTCCGGTTCCAATTAAGAACTGCGATTCCAAGTTAAAACCAGCTTCCCAAGATACATGTACAAAGAAAAACACAAGGATTTAAAGGAAAACAAAAGATCTGCGCCATTGTGTTCTTCTGCGTAAGGTTTTCAGGAATGCGTGCCGCCTGCGCCACGACTGCGCGAATGGGTCTTAAGATTAATTTCTAATACACTGTAGGTACTTTCGTTGCTTTTGGTTGGTAAAAAAGTACTGTATTTAATGTTTTCGCAAGCACGCCGCAGTTTACAATGTAATTAAATTTGTACATGTATTTAAATTATACTTCTGAATTACTTTCGCTTGAAAATAATTATTAAACTAATATCCCGAATAGAAAATGAAACGCATATCTACCCTAAAGTCCTACACATTGAATGGTTGACAACGTGCTTTTTAAACGCGAGAGCCGAGTCCTACGTTGGAGCTGCGGCTCCCTCGCAGGAATCGGCTCCCGGCCAAAGCCTTGCGTTGGAGCCGGCTCCCTCGCAGGAACCGACTCCCGGCCCCACACGTACACACTGTAACGGCTCCCTCGCACAGGATCCATGAAGAAATATAATGTATTGTGCTGAGTGCCGGCTATATAGCGGCCACGTGCACGCCACATGATCGGCCGTTGTTTTTACCATCGTTTTTCGCAATATACATGTATCTCCATAACTACATGATCGATTTTGATAAATGTTACTGTGTTATAGGGATTCTCAATCCAGACAACACACTATTCAGTTTGTTTATTTAAAAAGTTTGAAATGTTTTGGAATTTTTTTTATTAAAAGGTTGCCGGTAGCCTACTAAACTTAACTGAGACTTTACGCCGGCCGATTTTGTTCAGTTCCACAAAGACAATTACTAGGAAGGACTTGCCGTTGTAAAGCTATAGGACACAAACCAAAAGGGGAATTCTCATACGTAAAAATAGGTCAGACATGAGGATCACCCGCCGAGTTAGCTACGTGCACGGCTGTCACCTGCACCGCGACTGCATGGCTATCGTGGGGTGTGGCTAGGCCTACAGGTATACCAATTATCAAGTGATTACTGCAAACTTCGCCACACACATCGGCTGAAAATTCATTTTGAACATATTTAAACCTGCCGCTAGAGGGCGATTGAACATTTTATGACGTCACCGGTAAGATTTTTGAAAAGTTCAGCCTGGCCAGAGACTAACATGGTTAAAGTTAGTTCGTATCTTTTACCAATTTCAAATTATAAGGCACTTCCTGTTTGTCCCAGAAGGCAAGGTCAAGTGACTTTGCAAGCACAACATCCACAAACTTTTTTGATTCTACCCATTTCCGTAAAAACCAAGTTCCGGTCTCTAACGGTTGATTTTATATTGATTTTCAAACATTAAAAATAAAAACCTTTAATTGCTTGTAATTTGACACCCCGATGACGTCATCATGACTTCATTACATTTTCCTACATCTTTATTCGGTTGTTATTCACAGGGGTAGATTTTAAGGATTTGTTCAGGTTGTCCAAAGGGCAATCTATTGGGGGAGTCAAGGTTGCCCCTTTCATTTTCAGGTTGCCCCGCATCAATCCAGGTAAGTTTTTTTCCAGTTTCAAATATTCATAGGGTCACTATAAATGCTGTGTTCAATGTAACCAACTCATAGAACATACCAACAAAAAATGTAAACCAACTCGTTGACACTCACGATGTCCAGCAGACGATCTTTGCTACAGGGAATAGGTCGCCATATAAATTTTGGTCACTACATGTGTACATACGAATCCCGGGCCTGTCCGGACGGGAATTCTCGCACATTCTTCTTCTCCTTCCTATAAAGACCACCAAACTTTAGTAATTTTTGCTTGTGTTTTTTCCCCGAAAATCAGACTCCGTAATCATGGACCATAATACAAAGTTACACAGACCAACAAGCAAATTATGACATTAAACATTCAGCAACAAAAAAAAGAGTTACAGTATCATCGCCATTCGGTGACTTTGTCTTCCAAAACAAAAATGTTAAATACTCGTTCGTATAAAGCTGCCATCTTTTCGTCCAATGGTACTGCGGGCTGTCCATGTACTGGTTGCGAAACAATGAAACAACACCAGCACAGACTGGGCGCGCATAATGTCAGCACCGATGTTTTTCAGTGGCCAGCATGCGAGCTCGCCAAACACAGTACCGGCTATGTATTACAGTTCAGCTCGCGCGCATACAGCCGGCCATGCCGGGGTCGGGAATGGGAAAATAATGTACATGACTGTACTGGCAGACAATCAATTCCCGACATGCGGGCGGGCGGTCCAGGATTACAAGCGCTTGATCGGCATGGTCGTCCGGGGGGCAACTATGATTGTGTTTTTGGGTTGCCCGATAGAAAGTCGGGTCGTCTCTGACGACCGGACGACTGTAAAAATCGATCACTCATTCATGTGTTCATTTTGAAGTTGATCTGAGTTTTCCTGCTGACAAACAGTTTTCGAAATAAAATGGTAGAAAAAGAAAAAGAAAAAGAAAAAAAAAAAGAAGAAGAAGAAGAAGAAGAATTCGTAGAATAACACAGGCCCAACACCTAATGAAGCATAACAATTAATGAAGGTGATAACATTAAGTTTCCTTACATGACATAAAGATTATTTCAGGCCTTAAATTTAACGGCGGCCACGGCGGCCTTGGCCGACGGTGCCCCTCTGACTGGCCGTGGTGCCCATAGGAAATCTGCCGTTTTTACGGCCAAAATGCCTTGCCCTTATTCTCCGATGGCCGCCGTGCCCTTTTTGAGATTAAAATTAATGTTTATGTCGGCGATAAA
>JAVCKS010044748.1:0-10677 GCA_032273685.1 Pteraster tesselatus
ATAGTAATACTGTACTATTATTGATTATGGTTGTAGATTTGCATGATCGATCGAGTACAGTATACAGTATTACCGCGTATTTTGCCCCAAAAAATTCAAAACATTTCCCACTGCCGTGTGATGGCGCAGTTGCTCCGATTGTAATCCCAAGATCCTTTGCGGTTGGTATTTGCTATAAACCTTATTGACCGAAGATTAAAGTCGGCTTATTTAGTATCTTCTTTGGAGTGTCTTCTCTCAAACGGATGAGGTCGCGCCCTTTAATCTTTTCTCTGATTCATCATTTCGTTCGCACATAAATGTAACTGGAGTAAGATACAGCGCCAAGACGTGATTATGGAATGATCTGGCATGATCTTCGAATATTGGCAATTACTTTCAATATAAATACTACAAATATTATAATAAAGTTTTGTGGCATGTTTTTCCGCAATGAGGGCGTCCTTTAGGCCGTGCTTGAAGCACGCCCTCCATAGCATGCAATCACTGACGCTGTGTCAAAGACTAGTTTAGTTACGCACGTGTGGTACGTACAATGTACATAGTACATGTAAAAAATGTACGTGTACAGTGTGCCTTGTAAGCGGTGTTAATGTTGAGGTACGTGTAGATCGTTCCAATCATGGTGAACATTTCCAAGTTCTTGCAGTAGAACTTTAACGAATTTGAATTTGTGAACGGGACGATTGCCAATATGTCTTCAAAATCGTCTCACCACAAAAACGAAAACACATATAAGGTAAGTATTTTGTGCTGTCCTCACGTACTCTAAAAAAGATTCATGGTTGTACTTGTTTTGCTTGTCACGACACAACACTCACAGTCAAGACACTACTCACTAGACTAGACTAGAGAATAGAGAGTAGAGTACGACTGTTGAAAAAAAGTCGGGTGCTAATTGTCGGTTTCCGTTCGTTTATTTTCCCAAACGCATCCCCTTAATTAGCCTGAGAGTAAAATTGAGATTCAGTTGATCTAATAATATTTCCTTTGTTTTTAATGACAAAAAAACTGTTTTGGTTTTTATAAATTTACATTTCGCGGCGAAGGCTATTTTTGTATTCCAAATAATAGCTACAGCCTACAGTACACTTGCAGTTGAAAGTCTAGTCGCATGTAAAGTAAGTGCAAGTGTAGCGCTTTAGCCTCGTACGAATAAGGTAAAATTGTAAAACTTTTCATTTTTATCATTAAATTACCACAAGGTTCAGCCAAATTCAAAACTTCTTCCTCAACTGATTCCTAGTATTAGATTTTCCTTGTCGTTGTATTAACCAAACCTAACGATGTCCTATCTATTATGTTTTACCATTTCAGTTCCAGACATTTTCTGAACGGATTGCCAACATTAACATCGATGTCATCCGTAAAGGAGAGCGCATTGAACAGCATCCTGTAGTAAGATAAACCTAATGACTCTATGCACAAAGTGTCCTGTGTCCTAAGTAAGGTTCACAGTAGCAGCGCTATAATAGTAATACTGTTCAAAGTAAAGTTTCAGAAAGTTACTTTCCTGTTGAACAGGATTACCGTCAAAAACAAACTATTTTGATGTTTACCCCAACATAATTTGATTAGTTACTGGGCTTAGTTTGAGCAGTAGGGTTTCTCAGTGGTTACACCACATGTTTTGGTTTTCGGGAGGACTTATGGAGTTATTAATATTTTAATCATTTTCACGAGACTGAAGATTCTTTGGGAGTAGATTTAAGGTTAACCCTGTTTTCTGTTCTGTTTTGTGTAGGATGCAGACTCCTTTTTTGCTGCCGGCTTAGCCAAGTGGATTGATCTGAATTGCACTCAAGATTTTGGTTAGCAGATCAATTTCTTATCTCACGGAATATTTTTTATGAATTATTTCATTGAATAATAATTTCAAATATCAAATTAGTAATTCTGTGGGTTTACCCTCGTTTTTATCTAATGATACCGGTATATGGTATGGACAAGAAGCCTTAATGGATAGTTAGAAATTATTTTCTTGTGAAAATGACTTATTGACCAGGTTATACATGAAGTTGAAATCAGTCTGGAGATTACAAGTGGAGATTACATCTTGAATGAACTGTCTATGGTGAACTAGCTCTCCCATTCAGTGAAGGAAATAACTGCTCAGCAACTGGAGTTGACACCGCTGCCCTGGCGAGCCATGAATGCAGCATTAACTGTTTTCTCCGTTGTATTTCAGTGAATTTTACCAGGGAGATAACAGGACAGGTGGACAGCTTCCCTCAGCTTGTTCATCATGAAGATAAGATTATTACGGCTCTCAAGAACCACCTCCAGAAGAGAGGAGGCCTGGCCTATCAGCCGCTGCTTGAGTGAGTTTCAACCATTCCGGGACATTCACACATTAGTAGTTAGTACATGTTTGCATCAGGGGGCATATCTGGCATTTTGGCCTTGTTACGATGTATTTGTCAATAGATACTCAGTATATGTGTGATATCATTGGATGATCAGAAACTTGGGTAAGTTTCAATCACAGCTGTCTGTTTTCAACTTACACCAACACTTTACTGTTTGCAGTTTACTTGTGCAGCTGGCCAGGGACTTGCAGACCGACTTCTACCCACACTTTGAGGAGTTCTTCCATATCATCGTATCCCTGCTGAATACTCAGGACACTGAGCTTCTAGAGTGTGCCTTCAGAGCCTTTGGTTACCTCTTCAAGTTCCTATGGCGTTACCTAGTCAGAGATATCAACGATGTCTTTAGGTGATGACGAGAATTGGTTTTTATGAAGCAGTTAGTACACACTAAACTCATAACTAGTTGTGCACACGAACCAGTTATTACATATTGATGTCTCCCTCAGAGCCTTAGCCTCTTGGAAGTATGGCCTGACACAATAAGATGGCGCTGTTCTGTTTGGCTGAAGTCTTTTGAATTGTACCATCATACAGTGCCATCCTGTAATGTGTCTGCCATACTTTGAAAGGTCTAATGAGCCTATTGTATATGTGATTTAATAGTTGAATCAGATAGTTCCAAGTCGGTGGTCATTTTGCCTCCTTTATCATCATCTAGATTTTATTCCCCGCTACTTGGTGAAAGCCACAAGGATCACATCCGCAACTTTGCTGCCGAAAGTTTTGCTTTCCTCATGAGAAAGGTCAACAACCACGATGCATTGTTTGACGTCATGCTTCAGAGTCTCAAGGAAAACCCTGATGTGAGTAGTTTTTGCTTTGTCTTATTCCGCTGTTTTTATCTGTTATTTCTCTCTGTAAACTGTTACCGTGATCATGAAGTTCTATAAGTTGATAGTCCAAATGTATGCTATGTGTTCCATAGTATTTGTATTGCACTCATGTTATCCCAGATAACATTCCAATGGTCAAATCTTGACGACCGTTTGGATTACAGTTGATCTAAAACGGCTCTGTAACTATCCAAGTGGACTAAATACTATGAGTGTGCTTGTGCAATAGCAGATGGTTTTTCTAAACTGTCTTGGTCATGTCACCCTTCCATTTTGTCCATTCTCCTGGACTGGTTGAACTGCCCAGTCAGCTGGGTGTAATCATTTGCTTCGCTCTTTGCTTTGTTTATTTGTAGCAAACGGCTGGCGTTGGGCGTCTCTTCTTTGAAATGATCAAAGGTGTCAAGAAGCAATTCCACTCTGTCACAGAAAGGGTAACCAACTCCAAATTCTAGAAAGTTTTACCTAGTAGAGTAGGTAGGGCTGCTTGTGGGCTATACCATGTCGTAAACCTATATGCTCTAGGCACCATCAGAAGAACGTTCCACTTGGTCATTGAGCTAATGCCTAGGTGACTGTTTCCCTAGGTGTTACCAATACTGCTAGCCAAACTTGGTCCATCTGATAGCTGCACTGACCAACTACCATTTCAACTGGTCTTGGAGACGATGGAAGCCACTTTAGAGTTTGCCGCTGGATGGACGACAAGAAGCCACAGTGGGGCCATCAGCAGGGTACTCAAGGTAAGAGTGGTGTTTAGTTATTGCTTAGCAATCATTTGATTAACGGGAGTAATTTTGGATTAAAAGTGCATAATTATATCTTAAAACTGTTGCCTGTGTTTTTCAGAGTGCATTGTCCACAGTTGGCAGCCATCTTGCCAGTAGCGACGTTAGGAAACATCAGCTGAGCGAGCAGCTGTACGGCTTGCTGTCACTGAGTAGTCAGTGGGTCGGGCATCGTAGCGGCTACCTCATAGAGCAACCAGACAATTATGTAGAGGTAAACAGTTTATATATAGGAGAAGTCCAAGTGCTAGACTTCGGTTACCAGTTTTGTAGCTCCATCATTAGAGTGTTGGACAGGAACTCCAAAGATCGGTGTTTCTGATGCCAGTTGTCACAACTTCTGAATGTAACTTGATGCTGATTTTACCTCATTCACACTCGCGACAAATGTAACTTGATTACGACCAAGAGTGAAATGATTAGCTAGTGTGAACGTGATATTAAACTTGCCTCTATGGCTGTGGATTTCAGGTGATTCTGGAGTTGCTTGGTGCTCCTGTCTTACCTGGGCGCTGTGGGGACAGTCTGTTACGTCTGGTGTCTACGCTTCTCAATGCGAGACAGTGTGAACTTGCCGGCGTTACCATCACAACCATTTTAAATTCAGTAAGTTATTGTGATCTGTTAGCCTTTTTTAGTTAAAGTCAAAATTTTAAAAGATAATTGATCTTTATATTCGATCTTATTTTACATCAAAGCTGTGATCCTAAAGCCATATTCTTATAACAATTTTACTTCACTGAACATACGATTTTCTGTGTTGCATTTTTTGAATATTGGCCCCAGTATTCTTGCAGTTAGAAATAGTATTTCATTGTTTAGAAGTAGATTACTTAAGAGGCCATTTAATTGCTGTGTCCTTCAACCAAATATCTGTAGTATCTCGCTTTAAATCAAAGTTACCATAGCTGGTTACTTAGTATGTTCTCTTTGCTGTATGAGATGAATCATTGTTATTCCCAGGTGTTCAATAGCAACTACTCTCTGTGCCAGATTCTAGGATGCACCCAGCAACTATTCACAATGGTGACATTTGAGAAGGTAAGTGTGTTGTTAAATTAACGTTAACCCTCTAGTGCTCCTCTCTACCCAAGTGTGTAAGTGGTACGGGTAAATTGTTATTGAATCTAGCATGCCTGGGGTGATAATACTCTTATGCTTCATGCTACAAACTTGTAACTTGAGTCAAGCACTGGTCTGTTGAGCCAGACATCTTCATGGGTTCATGATCTGACCCTAGCTTTACAGATCACAAGTATTTTCTGAGTCTGTATGAGAGTGCTCATAAAGACCTTTGTGTGCTGTGGGCCTAATTTAGAATGTATCATCAATGCATATAATATTTGTGCCTAAACTATATTTGATGTTTACAATGAGATTACAATTGTGTAGATGTAGATAAATTATCTGTTGATCTGTTTACTGTTAGGATGTTCTACACCGTCTGCTGCACTTCTGCCACACTGGTCTTGTTGTGAAAGCTTCACGTCCTGTTATCTTGTACACACTGTGCAGTCTCATACTCCACCAGCAATCAGCTATATCTGACGGCTCTGGTCTACTTCACCATTCGTTATATGTCGTTGATTTTAGCCTGGATGTGTATAAAAGGTACTGCCATTTTATTAATATGAACAATTTGAGATTTTGGTATTTGTACATTCGGTAAAGATGATGCTTTGATAGATATGAGTTGGGGTTCAACAATCATCATGAGTTTACTAAAAAAACGTTATATACTGAAACAGTCATTCTGACGCCTTCACTTATTGGCATTGACATTTATATTTATTTGTAAACGTGACATAATTTTGTTCACTTCAGCCAATCAAAGAAGAAGAAGAAAGCAGCAACCTTTCCAGATTATCTCATGTCATTACTAAAGATTAACGACGACTTATCGCAGACTGCCCTCTCATCATTGTGGGCTGCCCTCGTTTGTCTGCCAAGTATCAGGTAGGCCAAGCTCGTTATGAACGTGTTGTTTCATTGGCTGATTGGGGATCTAGACAGAGACATATAATAAACTTGACAATTCCTTATTGTGCACGTGAACAATAAACATTATTGCAGCCATTGAAATGCCATTCACATAATATCCAGGTTATTGTTGTTGACTTTGTACAATATTGCATCCATTCAGACCCCATCCAAATGTCCAGGTTATTGTTGTTGATATTTTGCAGACCTATAGACCAGTCCAAAGCTGTGACTAAGCTCAAGACTCTGGTGGCTGGGTTGTGGGAGGCACTCAACAGTGGAGAGATTGCAGCTAATGGTACAAACAAAATATCCTAAATCCCAGTAACCTGTTTGTAATATCCCAAGCAGAATACTGTCCCAAGATCAACCTACGGGGGTCTTCATTCACGATATCTTGACCAGTGGAGTGATAGACTACATACTAAGCTGATATTTGACTGACTTCATGTTACCAAACAATCAATAGTTTAACATAGAATATCTAACGCAGCTACCACATAACAATTTCTTTGTCATCACAGCACAAGTGTGTGTCAGCTTCATAATGCTTGTCTGTTATGTGAGTCTGTTTGATTTTGCAGACAATGTACTATATGTGCTGTGTGAAGCTGTAACAACCTTACTGCTGTGTGGTACGGGCGAATCTACTGCTTCATTACTACATGAAGATTTTATCTGGAAGATACTCAGGTGAATTCTTGTCTATGCCTAGAGGCCACAATCCCAGAAACTGCACCGCCAGAATCACACAATATTTTACTTCATGTGCTTATTTACAATATTGATGTCTTTGTCAGGGTTTGTCCCACATCCCAACATGCACTTCTGATTGGTGATTTGTACCTTACGCTATTGGCCAGCCAGAATGATGGAGCTACTGTACTGACTAGCAGTAACCTACAGCTTGTGTTTCCATCTCTACAGCCCAACCTGTCATCCCCCTACAAGCAGGTATAAGCTTTGTCAAGGAGTTGAAGTACAATTGTTGTTATATTCTCACAAACTCGTCTCATGTATTCGTATTTGTATCATTTCCTTTTTGCAGGTGAGGTTATTGACTCTGCGAATATTGTGCCAGTTTCCAGTTGGGCTTCCCACCGAACCAGTTCTGGTAAGTTGCAGTTGAAAATATCTTTGTCCTCTAGTGCCTAAAGGTCACTTTATGCTAATATTTGTTTACACAATGTTGCAGTTTGAACTTGATGGCACTAATCCTTTCAATACCATTGAAAAATATTAGACATACATACCGGTAAATGTTGCTTGCACATTCTCACTAGCCTTAAAACAAAAGGTTAATGTCGAGATGTTCTGTTTATTTTGTTGGTAGCCCGCTGCCCAAGTGAGTGTATTCAAACTGTGCTTAGAAGCCGAACTGATACCGGTTTCAATCGAGGAGTACCGGGAGAAACTCAAACGTCTACAGAAGTTGAGTTATGAAGCTGTTCAACCTGCCATACCAGTCGGTGACTACAAGGAGGTGGGTTACCAGTGATACCAGGGAAACCAACCAAGAACAGGGTATCTGTGAATCAACTGCTGCATTCATACTGTGGAAATGCCAATATCAATCACTTTGATATTTTTCCCTATTTTATATTTTGTTGTCTCAATGCAGGTCCCCCTGAGGTATTTAATTGGAAATCTGTATGTAAACTTCCAGTTGCTATGGAAACCAGTCACGGAGCTTATAAGGTGAAGTATGAACTAAAACATTTGGCTCATGTTACTGGACCCTGGTTGAAATGCCAGTACGGTCCACTCATCCTTACATCCTGTCAGAGTGGTTCAATTGATTACCATTCCTTGGGGAGGGGGGTGGGGGAACAGGGACTGTTCAGCAACTGTTTGCCAGACTGGTCCTACCCTGCAGCCCTGTTGTGGCTAAATGATGTATCTTATCAAAAAGGCTATGGAAGTACCATTACCCAACATTTGTTTTATTAAAACGCAGGACAGTTTGCCAAAACCGGGCCGCCTGGACCAAGGGCACCTTGGTAGTAGGCACTACCAACTTTGACCTTATACAACTACTTAATAAGGTGATATTTTGGTTAATGAACCCAGATCCCACGCCTATGGAATGGACAGGAAACTCTTCTGGCCCACCTACATCAATCACATAGAGAAGCTTGCCGGTTCACTCGAGTCTCGTCGTTCGTCTGAAAGAGAGATTACTGCCGCAGTGCAAGATCCTAAGGATGAAGTGGATGATCTAGTCGGATTATTCCAGAAGGTCTACGTGGGGATTATGAAGGACACTGACCGGCCGGATGAGTGGAATGTCCGTCAGTTGATGTGGAAGGCCATGGCAACGTTTGCTGATCGTGCTGAGGGGAAGTCCAGAGATCTTGTTCCACTACTTTTTCGATTCCTAGAGTAAGTACTAAGTAATTCTTGGGGCTTCTTGGTTCTTTGGTTAGTCGTTACATTGTGGAAGTTCTTAAGTTACCAAAGTAATTCAGAGTTTTGCCGACGTTTCGATCTTGTCACGAGGATCGTTTTCAAGGCAATGGCAGGAACAAGAGTAAAGACGTAAATTTGAAGAGTTATTGCAGACATGATAGAAGTCACAGCAAAAGGCTTCCTGTACAGTTGTAATATAGGATCGGTAAGGATAGCAACAATTGGTTAGTTTCAGTCTAAAAACTGGTGGAAACATCTTATGTGAATTATTCTTGTTTAAAATGATTTCATCTTTACTGACCCGAAAATGCATCATCAGTAATTGAAATAAACATAGTGTGAACGTGATATAACAGGAACATCCTTAATAGATAGTCCCCTCTCCTCAATCAGAAATGAGGTTTATCCATCCAACCCCAACAATGCCCCAACGCAAGACATCCGAACGAGAACCCTCCAAGATGTCAGCCTAAACCAGTCTGATATAGAGGAGGATACAGAAGAAGAGGAGGAGGAGGAGGAGGACCTCGATGAGGAAGAGGAAGATGGGAGACGGACGAAGAGGAGAAGATCAAAGAAAGGAACAAGGAAGAAGAAGAGGAAAGGTTCTGTGTACAGGTACATCTTATAATTCCCTTTGTATCTATCAGCCTCCCTTCCATTTGAAAAGATTTGCAGAATATGGACATGTAAAAAACAACTGGCAAATGGATGGCTAGTGTCCCATCTTATGTTTGCATTTTTTCCTTTTTGTTTTTAATAGTGTGATTTGTGATACATTTTCTTCCTGGTTGCATCTGTTTTTTTATCAAAACTTGTAATTGGATGACTTAGTTGTCCCGTTGTACACATTGATATTCATGTTAATATATAAACAAACTATGAATGTATTTCTTGTTGTTATAGAGCACTGGTCACTTATCTGGAGCTGTTCAGTAAATTCAACAATCCTGTAGCAATATATAAGGAACCAGACCTACGCCAGTTATACTTCAATGTAAGTACATGTCTCTTGCTGTCCTTCTCTTGTTATAAATACCTTGAGGCCGTTAATAGCTACTTCTCACGTCATCCAAGTCCTTAATGGTTGCTCATTATGAAGCTAAATTAATTGAACTATTAAACCCATAATATGGACATAACAGCCTTGCTAATTGGTTACTTGTGAGCTTTTGATCCAGGAAGTCCATTTAGGGATAGTGTAACATAACTGCTTTGATAGATTTTATCAGGCCGTCAGTTCAAATGATTCAGTTTCTGCTAAATAGTCCTGAAATAAAACCAGTTTGACTTAGTATGACCCAGTTTGACCTAGAATGACCCAGTATGACCTAGTATGACCCAGTGTTTCTTATTTCTCTGCCAACAGCTTTTGTCCAATACTTTTCCCGACATCCAAAAAGTAGTACTTGCGTGCCTAATGACCTACAAGTTGCCGTACCTGATACCGTATCGCGAAAGCCTGGATTCCCTCATGGATGAGAAGAAGTTTAGAGAGACACTCACTCAGTTTAGCATCGACGAAACCAGCGGTGTGGTGGCGCCCAATCACAGGGATGGTCTTTTACCCATTCTTCTCAGGTAGGATGAAATGATGGCTGTGATTGGTGGTTGGTTGAAGAGTAATGCGGATATTAACATATGCACTTGCTCTCTAAAAAAAGAATTACTAAGGGGTGGGAAAGATGTCATTTCTTAGTTACAATTATAATGTAACTCCAAGGTGCACTGAGAAGTGACCTCTGTTCACAGAGCCAGTCACATATTACTATAGTGTTTGCCTTTCACTGATGTGTCATCAGGTTGAGTATAAGAATTGTTAGGAAACCTGAATGACACTGCTGATATTGCTGCCTACAGGATTCTCTACGGTAAGATGATGTGTAAGACTGGTCCAGGCAGCCAGGGGAGGGGCTCTGGTTCGGTTCGCCGTGCCACTATACTCCGCTTTATCGCCGGCTCCACATCCAACGAGATGGGCATGTTTGTGGACCTCCTACTGGAACCATGTCATCACATCATCCAAGGTTTGTTTGCTGGAGATATATGTAAATAGTCTAGTATCAGACTATTGTCACTTTGGGAAATAATTGTAAAATGTTGATAACTTTGCAGGTTGTCTTGGTTATATAAACCTTAAAGTGTAGTGGTAACGGTTATTTATCGTGGTGATAAACTATAACCATAAATTTATCCGATGTCTTATGATCTAGTCAATGAAGAATAAATGTCACGTTTTCCATCGTTGACCACATCGTGAGACATAGGAAACATTTATTATTATAGCACTCTCAT
>JAVCKS010044759.1:0-10675 GCA_032273685.1 Pteraster tesselatus
TCGCATGACGTATTTTACCATATTTGGTCATCTGGATCTCTGAGCACCCTGGACTCCTGAGACCGCCACACCGGACTAAAACTAGTTCAGACTGGAACTACTTGGCAAAATTGATCGGAGTGGAAATCCAGGCTGAATGCACATCATTCTATGACAGGGGCCTCGAGTTCCCTGAACTCGTTAATAAATGTTGAAGGTTCAGCTGTTCTTAATTGCGGTACTGCCCCATTGAAAGCGCAGCTGCAAATAAAATCACACGCGAGCAAGATCGTTGAAAGAGAATTGATACAGCCTACTAAAGCAAAATAGGAAAGTCGACGTTGGACTAACACAATTACAGTGGATAGTTCTATTCAAAACGTTGTTAGTAAACACACAAGCAGCATAAACTAGATCACACGGGATTAGAACGCCAAATCAGGTTAGAAGAAAGTATGCCACTTTTAAATCGTTAATGAAAATCTGTCTTTTGGGTGATTTGATCGTTGATAATGAGGTAGGTAACTCGTGGGAAG
This sequence comes from Pteraster tesselatus, assembly GCA_032273685.1. Lineage (NCBI taxonomy): Eukaryota > Metazoa > Echinodermata > Asteroidea > Velatida > Pterasteridae > Pteraster > Pteraster tesselatus. Next base: position 516 of record JAVCKS010044759.1, read on the forward strand.
AGGTGCGAGTAAAGTACAGACGGCGCTTTCCATCCCCACACCGGGGACACCGGGGACACCGGGGATCGCACCCTGCCCACGGCGGTGTAAGCACAAGATCCTAACCACTAGACCATCACTACAAGGGTTAAGTAATAAGGGCATGGCTTCTCTGAGGGTCATTTTAGCTAGGCCCCGTTGCACGCATATTACAGTATAGCGTGCGCTGCGATTGGTCTAGCCGCGCTGTCCGCCCGTAGCAGCATGAATTGTGACTGGCCGAGTTTTGCCGACATACAGACCCTGTTGTTGAGAATACTATTTGTTATATGGTTGTTAATAATAGTTGTTGCAGTACAGCACCTTTAAGATAATGCCACTCACAATAATTGATAATACTGTAGAGACTGTGTTGGCACGCACGCACAGCATTATGGCATTACATGTTACCACGTGGTGGACTTGCGACTCATTTTAACAAAGTGGGTCAAATTACGAAAAGTTTTCGTCCGGTTTCGCTCAAAAGTAAAGGTCGGATGATTTGGCACTCTGTGTAAGACTTTTATATTATGCAAACTGGCCTTTGGACAGTTTTAATTATTTGGCCTGATCTGTCTAATCAGGTCTACATTCTAAACACACGTTAATTTCGACGACATTGCACGATTTGTTAAGGCGGCTATAGACCTCAACTCCGAGTATAGATTTGAGCGTTATTAGTATTAGTCCGTAATCAGACTGGCGCGCCCATAGAACACCGCTGTTGCGTGAAAATTTTCCCCTTGCCTAATTTCATCCCCGTCTAAAATTAATGCCGCTATAAAATAATCTTGCGAAGCCCTAACGTCGTGGATCCGGCGGCCGCTTGAGGACCCCGGAAATTGTTTGACTGTAGATGCTCTCTGGTGTAATCTAAGGCATTTCTTCATCATAATAATAAAGAAACATTTGCAAACGATTTTGCAAGATTACTTTTATCTTCGAATAATCTTTTTCTTTTAAAACTTGATTTACATTTTTTGTTCATTTAAATAACAGTGAGAAGGGAGACAAACATCGGATATTCCCCTCCCCCGCCTGTTGAACCATATGGCTATTCGAGTCTGATGAGCCAAGCAGAGCGTGGTAGTTCCCCCAAGATTTATCACTTGTTTTGCGAAATACAATATTATAAGTTATGTTTATATAAAAAAACAGGCTCAACCCATCTTTTGTTTCACCCCGTCTGGTATTTATATGTAATCCAAAACGAGACACTGGTAGGCCTTAAATAATGATACTGATATCTTTGTTTTATTACTATTTTCAACAAGAAAATATGGATGGGACTATAGTTCACCAAACCCTATAAAAAAGGCCCCACTCGCGCAGCCACCAAACAACCAATACATTGACCAATCTTATTCAGATCTCGTCGTTATGGAACGCCAAAGAGGCATTTATTTCGGTGAACCAACTGGTGTGATAAAACACAATCGGTGATCTAGTTTAATCGGTTGGTGTTTTGATTACCGCTCTTCTCATCGGTCATTTCATCACCGCTCTTTTCATCGCTCAGTTCAAAAAAGGCTTTTGGACAGTATCAAAATTTGGCCTGATCTGTCTAATTATATCTATATTCTAAACGAATGGTAATTTCGACGCCAGTTCACGATTTGTTTAGGCGGCTAGGCCTAAACTTCGAGTATAGATTTGAGTGTATCTAGCATCGAGTTGAATGAAATGGTTGAATGGTTTATTTATCTCTGCGACCCCAGAGGAGTATGAGAGCCAGTAAAACTTACATGACAATAGGTACGTTAATTAATAGGAAAACAAAAATAAAAACAAGTAAACGAAATGACAATACGTTCAAGTCCGTTATCAGACTGGTGCGCCCATAGAACACCGCTGTTGCGTGTAATAATTACCCTTGCTTAATTTCATCCCCGTCTAAAATTAATGCCGCTATAAAATAATCTTGCGAAGCCCTAACGTCGTGGATCCGGCGGCCGCTTGAGGACCCCGGAAATTGTTTGACTGTAGATGCTCTCTGGTGTAATCTGAGGCATTTCTTCATCATTATAAAAACTACACTGACATTTGTTTTCATTTAAATATCAGTAGATATTTAAATGAAATGAAATATGATATATCAGTAGGGAAGGAAGACAGACGATCTGATATCCTCCGCCTGTTGACGCATTATGGCTATTCGAGTCTGATGAGCCAACAGAGCGTGGTAGTTCCCCCAAGATTTATCACTTGTTTTGCGAAATACAGTATTATAAGTTATGTTTAAATTAAAAAACAGACTCAACCCATCTTTTGTTTCACCCCGTCTGGTATTTATATGTAATCCAAAATGAGACACTGGTTGGCTCTTTTTAAAAAAGTGGGTGAAACGTTTTCGCTCAAAGGTAAGGGTCGGGTGATTTGGGTAAGACTTGTAGAATTTTTAAAGCTCTTTCATATGATGCAAAGATTGACAATGAGATATGATTATCTCGAAATATGACATGTTTATCTAACATAATTACGGCATTGTTGAAGTACGCGTTACTGACTCTGAGAACTTGGACCATCGCCCCCCATTGTGCTCTTGCTGCCATTACTCCGGGACTATAATTGCTTTAAAATTTATTGCAATGCTCCCACATTAAAGCTCATTTATTGAGAAATATGCTCTGTATTTTTGGGATATGCACTATATCTCTGGAAATAAAAATAACCAAAGAAATTTGTTCGTGCGTTTATATGTTGAGTGTATATATACAGACCCAGTCTACGTGTATCAACCCGCCTTCGCGAATCATACGAAAAACCGTGACTACAAATAAGCCTCATACCCACTGGGCATTTTACCCGATATTAACCGGATTGTAACATGAGTTATTACCGGGTAATATCAATACCCATGGGTAACAACGGGGAAATAGTAGACCAATATTTCCCCGTTACAACCGAATATTACCCGATACCCATTTACCCGATAATACCAGGGAGAATGTAACCGATATGAGTCCGGCATTGCCATGTTATTACCAGCCGATATTACCCCATTTATATCTAATCCTTATCCTCAGATACCAAATATTAAGGAATGTATAACACTGTCATTATCACACAGGTAATATCATTTGGGTGATAACACGGTATTATTGGTAAATTATTTACTTAGTCAAATGTTGGGGTGATATTACCGTTAATATTGGTAATCGGTTACAAATTGCCCAGTGGTACGTAGTAGACATACTCCAAATATACTACGGGCCAAACCAACAATGACAAGACAAACATGTACCTACACAGACACATGCATATGTTCCAGTGACTTGTTGTACAACAAAAAAGGCGCTGCAAAAACGGGCCACGTGGCCGGAAATGTAGCCCAAATCGTCGAAACGTAGTGGTTCGTAAAATTACTATGAATCGCTAATGATTGGCGACCGCACGATGAGTTGAGTTTGGCACTCGGCACCTGATAGAAGAGGCTTTATTCCTTTTAAGGCCAAGTAACAAACTATAACCGAGTTGATCGTCTAAATATTCCAGAAACAACAAGTTTATTTCTACATTTATTATGGCTCCTGGAAGTTTCAAACAGCCTAACTGTTGAATGTATTAAACGTCCAGATATTTTTTGAACAACAATTTGTCGGTGTCATTTAAAATAGCAATCTAACATTGGCCTGAAAAGAAAGAAAGAGTGGACGAGGAACCGTTTTTATCTTGTACGTGGTCTACAATGTCTTATTAATTTTTATTAATTTCCTGGTGAAATTGCTTCAAAAAATAGGTTGATAGATCGCAGTAGCTATAACGAATCGATTCATAATTCAAATCCCCGGTCTCGTGGGCAGCAATTTCCTATAATAATTAGACGTGGTTGTTTTGCGATGGTGTGGTGCTGTCGATTAAGCCAGATTTTTAAGCTCCAGGTATATTATTCCCCTACAATATTTCCGGAAAGTAAACAGCACTGTTTTCCCTATTATTTCGTAATGGCGAATGTACCACAACCATTCTATTAACTAGACCATAGATGTACTCAAAATTCTGTTGATAATATTAATGAACTATAATAAGAGTTTATTTTTGTGATTGGACATGGGAAAATACAGCCCTGGTAATGATATTGGCATCAATCCGCTTGGCCAAGCAAAATCAATTTAATTCGCCGCAGATTTGATTACGGTAATTTCATTAGATGGAAGGCTTCCTTGAATAAGAAATTTCAGTTTGTCGTTTCAGCTGGTTGACAGCTATCACCGTCTAGCAATCAGACCGAGCCGCACACGCTGAGATATTATTGGTTAAGTAATCTGGGCCTATATTAAAAATAATTCTTGTTCATAAATTACCGGTACATTTATTCCACCATGTGTAATTATACTAAAGATGTAGTAATGATAATATTGATGTTTCAAATGGAGAACACGTTGGTAAAATGTAAGAGTAAACAGCATCAGATAAAACGAAATGCAATAAGAATGGGTCTCAACAGTAAACCATCCCCTGCTTAAGAACCAAACAGCTATTTCAGTAGATTGTTATATTATAACATTATTTTTTGAAATATTCCATAATAGTGAAACGAATTTTAATTGATTAAAAGAGCATTCTAACGGAGGGGGCAATTATTATTACTTATAATAAAATACAATAGGAGTGTACACAGTATGTGTTTGATAAACTACACGTAGTATTTATGTCATCGCGTATAACAATATTCTAATACATAAGATAAGTATAACAAACGTGTTGAGGGCGCACCAATCCAGCACTAGCTCTATTATTCATGACTTTGTTTATTTATTCTTATTAGAGGCATTGCTTCATGTTTCAGTGAGCGGGTAGAAATATTGGAGCCAAGAACTAATTCACGTGTTGGCCTCAGGGTAACAGATTTAGGATATTCAAGATTTAGATTTATCGCTGAGCCTCATATAAAGTCAAGATAAAAATACTTTCATCATAGCATAAAAACACGTACCGTACACCACCCACAAAGCGGTACCTCACCGTCGGAAGACGCTGGTTCGAATTTAGGGGATGACGTGTGAATTTGGTTTTCGGTCCCTGCCTAACCTCGTGGGTTTCCCCCAGGTCCTGGGGCTTTCCTCCCATCACTAAACAGTAACTTCACGACACATACTCTTGTGGTGAGTGGCGTAGCAAAATTATACCAAAATACAATGTGGCGAGCGGCTGCACCTTGTGGTGGGCGTAGTCAGATTGTATGAGCCCGAGATACAGACCGTGGTGGTGATTAAAAAGATTCTCAGCCACCTCTACATGGAGGTTACGAGAATATAAATGTTGGTTTAGCATTTGGAAAATGTTATTTTGTACAAGATGTCCAATTGGAAAGCAGTCTTTTAGCAGCACAAAGTGAAGTGATTTGTTCTCATTTATAGAGTCAATTATATATTTTTAATATTGCAAACATTTACTACACAATGCGTTAAAAAAAATCGACGCCCATAGTTCATAATTATTGAAGTCGACAAAATGGAATGTTATTATTTTCATTGTTTTAGAAATTAATAAAACCATACCTTAAGAATGTAGGTTAGTATACAAACTTTTATTTGGCTTCTGCGGATAAGTAAATATGGATTGCCTCCGGTGGGTTCTGGGTTCGAGAACCGGGAATTTCCTGAGGTTTATAAAGATTCACTTTTAAATTAAGAGTCACGAAGAGATGGTCAGCTGCTTCAAAGTAAGAATGAATTGAGTTTTTCTCTTGATGGAGACCCAGTGGCAGGTCAACTTAACAAGTGATATAGCCGAAGCATGCTATCAAGAACATTATGTCCACCATTATTTGTGATTTCAAAACAAATGGAAAGCTCTTGAAACGGTAAACAAACTTCCATACTTTGAAGTGGATCTCAGCAAAGATGACATTTGGGCGTGTCCTATAAATAATCACTAAGAGCAAACATTGGGACTCCTGATGAGCAGCAAACTGCATGTCAAGGATTCTGCCGATACACGGCCCTCATCCGGCTAAAACTGGGATACTGTGTGGCTGTCGAGCTAGCTGTTAATAGCTACAATAATATCTATGAATGAGACACGAGTGCGCCACGGTGCATAGCGTTCCTTGCAAATAACGACAATCGTTCTGTAAGTTACAATACAAATCAAACTGTACACTATTGCTTAGGATAAAAAACACTGATGCATATCGGTCAGGGACAGCACAAAATAACAACGAACGATCTAACGCTTTCTGCAGATGTGCCGCAACAAATTAATATCACTGCGATATTGAATTTGATTGTGATAATCGTAATCGTTGTCGTCGGTATCCAAGATTTTACTGTATGATTATTAGTTCAATATCAAGGAGATAGAACCTCAAAATTACATTACCATGGTTGTTTTATTATAGAGTAAGCAAACAAAAAAGTTAAATAAGACACCTTGCACTACTAGGTGGGACTGTTGCAACTCATACCATGTAATTATATCCAATACGCCTGCGTATTTAACGGGGATCATGGTGCCATGCCCCCCCCCCCCCAACCCCACCCTCTCGGGGCCATGACAATTTAAACAAAATAAAAAGGAACTATTCATTCTCAGCTGCAACTTAGCCAGAAATGCGAGACCTTTTCATGTTCCGTGCTCAAACCAGAGAATATAATAGTGCTCTCAAAGTGTTTTTATTTGACGTCTGATATGGCCGTAGATCGCATCTTAGGCAATCTATGGCTCATGCACATCCATGCTCCGTTCTGTTGACGCTGCAGAAGTGACGACGCCAATCTTCGTCCACCAATCAGTATAGCGCCCCCTTTCGTGCGTAGCTTGTGACATATCTACTGATCTCTATAGAACTGGATGGCGCTGTGGATGGTAATGCTTTGAAGCCACCGGCCCGCCATCTAACAACTCCCAAAACATACGCATCCGGCCGGGATCCGGGATTTTGTGTTTTCTCTGAATAAATGACTTTCCGTTTGAAATGGGAGTGTTGGTGGCGGGTCGGTGGCTTCGAGTGACTGCGCTATCCAGTTCTATTTAAAACACTAACTAAATCTAACTTAAAACAGAAAAACAACCGATATTCTATTCTATTGCTTAACTTATGCTAATGATTGTTAATGATATGTCAATAAACAATACCAGAATCAATAAAACTTAGTACCCCCCCCCCCTCCTCTCCTAGAACTACAACTTTAAGATGTGACGTCGGGACACAAACAAATAGGTTAAATATAGGTTAGTTTAACAGATTAATATTGAGGATGACGTCATAAATGCAAGGTTCAGTGTATGTACGACCGTGAAAGTATATTAGAAACATTCGATGGCCCCGAACAATAACAATATGTATTACATGTATACCCATCCCTTCAGCCCTGAATTGACACGCAAAGTGTTACTGTTAGTAAGTGTTTATTTTTTTAATGATGTTGGAACTATAAATTAATTGAAGTAAAAAATATGTTGATCCACCATTCATATTTCGAAAATTAGAACCCAAATATGCTACATCCTTATTTAATACTCACAAAGCACGCGGCGGTATTTGTAGTAGAGTACCGGACGCCAGCCCGCCGTTAATCAGACCAAGGGTGCACCCCGAGCGTCAGCCATACGACTGTGTAAACAAGAGGGGGTTTTTAATTTCAAATGCCAGAATTATATCCGGAGCGAAGGAAGTCAGCTACTAGCTGAAATCAAGATTCTAACTATAACACCGTATTAGGAAGAGGGGGGGGGGGCGGCAAACTAAAAATGCCAATTTGATGAGAAGGGGGGGGGGGGCGGCAAACTAAAAATGCCAATTTGATGAGAAGTGTGGGACCTTAGACAGTTTTCTAAAAAGCGCGTACAACCATCCACTCTGTATCGTGGGCGGAAGAAGTTATATGGCTTTGCAGGTGAGAGCAAAACCCGAGGTGAGAGGAAAACGAGGTCATGCAAGGATCGAACACCCAATTCACACGTCGGCACCGCCGTGGTGTCTGGCGAAACTCAGGCACCTCGCCCCGAAAACATTTTACGCAAGCATGATTGACGTTCATTTAAATGCTGTTGTTATCCTATTCCGTTTCTTATTACCTTATGATGTTAGTTTTTGTCCGCGTTTGATGAGAGACTATAAGATCGAGGTTTGGCGAGAGAAAGGCAAGGCATTCGATCCCAAGAACACGATCCCAACGGTGAAGTATGGTGGTATATGGGAATGCTTTGCTGTCACTGGTACTATGGCTCGTCAGAAAATAGACGGCATCATGAAGAAGGAGGATTATCTTGAAATACTCAGCTATTATAAACCTCAAGACAGCAGCCATGATCTGGATCTGGGTGGAGACTGGGTTTTCCAAGAGGACAGCGATCCAAAACATCGAAATCGGTATCGAAATGGCTAAAACGGAGCAAGGTGAAAGTGGTGGAGTGTTAATCGCAAAGACCCACCCCAACCCAATAGAAAATGTTTGGACTGAACCTAAAAAGCGAGCCAGGCAAAGAAGCCCACAAATTTGAATGACTATTGGAGGTGTTAAAGGCAGTGCCACGAATATTGAGATTGGTGTATGTATACTTTTCACCAGTAAATTTATGGTACTATTTAAACAATGCCCCTTCAGACACATCCTCAGGCTAGTAATAGGGCGCCCTCAGTCGGTCATAACGCCCAGATTCTCTTATTGATCTCTTTATAAGAATGGATAGCGAGTCTCCTATTAAAGCCCGTGCAGTCAGTTGAAGTCACGTGTTGGCAGCCATACCACTCCCATTTGAAGTCACGTGTTGGCAGCCATACCACTCCCATTTGAAGTCACGTGTTGGCAGCCATACCACTCCCATTTGAAGTCACGTGTTGGCAGCCATACCACTCCCATTTTAAGCGGCAAGTCATTATTTCGAAAACAAAGTCGTAGGAAGAAACAACGGCCAGGCCGCCATTTTGTTTTTCGTACGTGACTTTGGGATATCACCTTGCGCGATAGCCAATAGGAAGCCCTCTCTAAATAAACACTTATCATGTGGTCTATAGGCGGTTAGTGTTAGTGTTAGTGTAAAAGGTGTAGTGTTGCCCGAACTGTTGTAGAACCCCAAGCCATGTACGAAAACGAAATGCGCGGCTGTGGCCTGATCCCGGCCGGTATGTTTCGGTATAGAGCGCCATCCACATTAACGAGATCAGTTATCACAACAGACAACGCCCTCGTTTGGTTGACCGTACGGGTTTTGACGGGAGCCCTCGCGTGACTCTCAGTTTGAGTTGTTACAAACCTCTTTGCGTTTATCGTCTCTACTTTTGTGACTCGAGAAGAAGACATCCTCAAGCCTCGGGCCCACGTATATTCATAGCTGGTAGCGTTAGGCTCATTTATCTTCAGGTTTCTGTGGCCTATCTTGGTAAACTCTCAGAATGGATTGATGTGGTACTTCAGTTGGCAAGGTTTCCGGGAAAGGGCCCCTTTCCATCATACAAACATACGCCGTATAAGTTGAAGAACTCAAATCGCATTACTAAAAGCAACTAATTCTGTACTTGAGGGACACTATGGTAATCGCCTACGTGACTTGCAACAGGCGCAGGGTCAGTACACTTATTACCAAATGACTTATTGAAAGAAGTTATTTAACTGGTTAACTTTCGGAAACATCATTAAAAAGGATTTCCAGGACTCATGTCACCATATTCTACGAAGCTGTATTAGGGACGTGTCATTTCTGCTAACCCGTACGCACGAGTTAATTGTGACCTGTTTCGGTTTTTGAAAATATGCATAGGCCCAATACACCGCTTAATTCGCCTTGGAAACGGACAGACACCATGAAAAATTGGCCATTACAGAAAGAAATTTAAATTGCCAATAAATTTAGCCTATATACATGTATCACCAAAATAACTCTATTGGAAACACAGCCTTACGAGTATGTTTATTCAAAAAGGACACAATTCCAATCTGTTTAATTGAACCCGAAGAGTGCTAATTAAATGCAATTTATTTCTACCGGTGTTCTGAAAACCTTGACACGGAATGCCGATAATAGCCGCATTACTCAGCCGTCATGTTCCGATGTTGCCGAAAGGGCCGGTATACGAAATAAAGAAGTTTGGTTAGGACTTGAAATGTCGTGCTGTCGTACCGTACACCGTGGAAAGGGTTCAAAGCGGATGTACCAATTGGGTTGAAACATGGTTGAAACAACTGCGAAATTTGGAC
>JAVCKS010044770.1:0-10674 GCA_032273685.1 Pteraster tesselatus
TTGGGGATGCATAGGCTATCAAGACTGTCTGAAAAGTCATAATGTTGATTTTCGTTTTACTCCCTCTTTAAAGTACAGTTAAACTCCAAATAAGCCACATCTTCAATCTTTTGCATGTTTTGGCGAAAATTTATCTGGAGTGTACTGTAGTATTATAAGCATGGGTTTATTTCTATACTAATGCTAAGTACCGGTACTAATATGCAAGCAAAATTTGATGCATGTTTCGATTTTCTCACCACTTATGAGATGTGATGATGGTTCTAAATGTCTTGTAATCCAGTGTGATCTTGGTTGACTCAGCGGAGTGGAAACTAAATAGAGAAGCAATGATGAACAGACAAACATATGCATTGAAAAACAGACAGGTAGACAGACAGGTAGACAGACAGACAGACAAACACACAGGCAGACATATTTATGCGAGGCATACATTGTAGGGGGGTTTCCTAAGCAAAAATCATCAAATTGAGCATACAAAGCACACAAAATGTAGCAAAGAACAGCTTTAGAAAACATAAAAATGACCCACAATGTTGGACAAATGCCAGCCAAAATGATAGGCAGAAAGATAAGCAGAAAGACAGGCAGGCAGTAGTCGATAGGCAGGTAGACATGCAGGCAAACAAACACACTGTAACAACAGATTGAACATAGTTTTAATTGTATTATTTTGTAGACGTTTTGCAGCATTTAAGCTTCTCATTGGTTCAGGGAAGTTCACAAACATATGTGTACAAACACAATCATTAATAGAAATACCGGTGAATACAAATTTGCTTAGATTACTACATAGGTTATCTAGTGTTTACAATAAGCAACAGCAGTACCAATGAGTAGAGAATTTACTTAAATAATAGTAATGCCGAGGGCAGCATGACGAACCCCTTGATGACATCAGTATGCGATATTGTCAGGAAGTCCTCATTCGGTCATACTGCACAAATTTAAGCCTGAATTCTGAGACCGCACGAGCACTAAAAAACTGCAACTGTGTTTCTTGAGCTATAATCACCACTGCGACACCAATCAAGATCAGAGTGAGCGTATCTTTCCTTTATTATAGCAGTCCATTTTGGTAAATGACAAATTGGCTTGCTGGTGAAATCATGGAAGCTTGAACAAACGAAAAAAGGTCCACTTTAAGGCCTGCAAGTATAGTCTAAATTATCAATTTGTTTGCAAACTTTGCTTAACATTATTTATGTCATAAACTCTTTGATTACATAGTTTACAATGAATAGTAAAATGAGGTACATGTACATGTAGGTAACCTGTTTCATTGCCTGTAAGAAATAGTAGCTACCACAAGACCAACCGTAGGGCATTTTCTACAATAATATCAATTTGCTGTGAAGGACTTGTCATCACAGATACATATATATAGTTTGAGCTACTGTGCGCGGGTTACCATAGGCAAAGAGTTAATGTTTATAAAACACTATGGAACTAAAGGGTAAAAATCCCTATTCTCTCTGGACGAGAGATTAAAGAAGAGGTCTCATTTTGTTCAAGAAACCTCATCCACGAAGATAGGATATCCCTGCGTTTGTCATCCTTGGGGCTTATACTGGTGAGATTTACTGGGACTGAAGACAGACAGGAAATTATTATAGACTGGCCTGTGTCATCAGGATGTGTACAATGTAACCGGGTAACCTTTAGGCATGAACATGCACTGGTGCACGCCTTGATATTGATATGAACAATGGCTTATGTCATCATCCCTCACGGGCCCTGCCCTGAAGAGCATAGATGTGCCCTGCCCACGCGCTGAGCTGCTAACAACATGATGGAAAAACATACTGAAAGATCCATTTCCTCTTGCAGAAGTGGAGCGATATGGATATTATAGAGGCTCACAAAAACAATATTTGCTACACTTACGTTTAGCCCCATCCAGCTATCATTGGGTACAATGAAAACGATTCACTTGGGTATGAAAGTTTTATTCGAATTGCACATATGGATGGATATGTTAGAGACCTATTGCGTTTTCGGTTAAAAAATTATCATCTTTAAAAAAAGAAAATACACACTATAATGTGTGTAAATTCTCAGATAAATTATAACATAACTCAACTAAAGGTTCACTAGCGAGCGAATCATTTTTAAAGAGCCAGTTACATTTACCACAAATAGATTGTATTCTACAGAGATGGGTTTTCTTTAAAGTAGAAACACTTACCGTTACGAGGATACGTCATAGGCTCCACATTCTTTAGTTTCCAGCAAGGTGCTGCTACACCATCAGGCAACGTTAGGTTGACACTTTGCTTGTCGCTATCCACGGTGCAGTTTAACTCAACATTCCTGTGAAAATAAAACTCCCTCACATAGAATACATTCATGTAAGGGGAGATTATCCCTCCATTGGAATGTAAATTTAAACGGATTAAAAGTTTTTAGATAAACAGGTGGTGTATTAGTTGGGATGTCTACATTAGTTAGGAGGAAGCTGTGGTCTTGATCTCATGTGAGTAACCCACAAAAATCAGACCCCAACTTCATAGCGCTTCTAAAGCTTTTGTGCCATGGATAATAAGCTTGATAACAGATTGCTGGCAGTTTAAGAAACAAAGATGCATGCTGTTTCAACTTTAAAGACCTCGTAAGTCTGGAATATAAATAGCATGGAATACTGCTTTAACCCTATTTTTCCCTTTTGTCGCTAATAATGCTACGATGATTTCGAAAGGATTACTTTTTTTTTTACATGTATACAAAATGTATTCTGACTGAGGGTAATACAGGGTTTTTAAGGCACATGCATAATTACCAACAGTGAGTGTACGTGATGGTTTGCATTGTTACACGCACTTCAGAACTTGCTATGTTTATTAAATCTACGTTATGGAAGTACATGTAATTTGCTTTTGGAGAAATGCTCTAGCTGAAATTGGGCCCACGTTACACAGCTGTCATACTGTGGGATTTCTGTCTACATACATGTAAGAAGATCGTCGCACAAAATGTATGCAGAATCCAGCAAATACAATTACCGGGATATTTCATGTGTTTACAAATTCGGCTTTTTCGCTGATACATGTATGTCATTGTCGCATTGCGGGAGGGTAATAAAATGCAACACAAAATAAAATACAATAGTCAGGGAAATCATTTTTTTTTGTAACTACCACCACAATAATCATTAATTTCTAGGAAAGAGTAAGAAAACCATAACTCTCCTTTTTGCCATTTTGCACAAGGAAATCCATACGTGTGGCCTAAGTGTACATGTACCTTCGAGCTTGTATCGCCTTAATCCAGTGTACTATCTTGCTTTGATAGGTCGGTAGGTCAATCTCTATATCTAGGCCAGTAGGGTCCAGTTGAAGGGCAAGCTCATCAATGTCTCGAGACTACATAGGACAGAGAAGAATGTCTTTTATTAAAAATCATTCACAGAAATTAAGTTTAGAAACATTGTGCGAATACAATTACAGTGGATAGCAATTACATGAACTGGTACATTTATGTACATGTACCTACAGTACAGTAGTCATCGATTGTGCTGAATGTCATTTTGAAAAATGCACAATTTTATTTGATGTAGTAACTCTGTAGATTTTATACCGTAGATGCACGAATACATGTACTACACATACCAGCCAACCTAGTATTATTAAAAATGTAATTCTAAACTTGACCTACACTGTACATGTACATGTATTGTAACATTTGCAAAATGTTCACTGACTGCCCTTACAATAAACTTCTATAAAAATCTATAGAAGTGTAGGTCTATATAAAGGTGCATATTTTACCTGCATCCCCACTTGATCTAAATGTTTGAATCTACAATGTATCAGTACACATCAATACTTGTACATATTTGTATGCACTAGGCATGTACAATGTACCAGCAGTTTTACAATGCCATTCATTCTGTGCCCGTTTAATATTCTGCCACTGTATTCCTCATTTTATGAGTGTGTAATTCTTATTATTAATACAATAAAAATGTACTTTTTCTTGGTTTTTGACCACATAATAATGACATTAATGACTCATTAATGACTCATTTTATGAGTGTGTAATTCTTATTATTAATACAATAAAAATGTACTTTTTCTTGGTTTTTGACCACATAATAATGACATTATTGTAAGAACTACTTCCTCCGCGACCTAGATATCAGTACTATGTAGTTTCATCAAACTTGTTACATTTAGCAATTAGTGTTTAGACCTTCAACTACCTATACTGTACAGCGAATGTTTAAAAGAAATATGATAATTTTAACTCCAATTCTTGAGTATCGTAAAGTACCTGCATAAATATGCCATCACTTATCAATGTTGTGCACTATTGAACATATTAAAATACACAAATTATCAACATACGATATTGCAGTTTCTTATCATGAAAGTGGGAATATAATATGGAGAGTTATTATAAGTTTGCATGCACCTTGCTTTGGTTTTAAAACAATTCAAAGCACTGTTTTCCCTACAAAAACATGTTTTGTGTAGAACTTTAGTAAATACATTACCATGCAGTGTGTAGTTAAGTCATAAACATACATTGTAGGCCTATCCACCTACAAAATCCTGCCGTATCCATATTACGCCGAGTTATCTGGTACACTACCGCAAAATTAACTAAAAATCATCCCAAAACTGCTTGTATCCAACAACCATAACCGACTTAAATTACAGTGAATTATTTAATGAGAATATCGTCTGCATGCTTACACTTAACAAATCTTGTAACACAAATATTTTGTTCTAGTTGAACACCATTTGCTCCGAGAGTGATTGCCTCTGAAATTTATCCGACTTGATCCAATTATCAATTGTGAAACATCAACTGTCAGTTCACGGACAATTACTCACCAGGGCCCAATTTCATTGCTCTGCTTTCGGCACGGAATTCTGTGCTTACAGGCTGCTGTCATGCACAAACCTTATGGCTCAAAATGCTTGTAAGCACACACTCCATGCCGATCAGCTCCATGAAATTGACCCCAGGCCATTCTCAGTATACATGTAAGTGACAGTTGAATTGAGTTCTTTTGATGAAACTAACTTCAACATCATAATGAGATTAAAATCCCATTGACACTATGTATGTATGTGTGGAAGATGTACACTATGTGAACAACTTTAGCAAACCGCTGCAAAACATTCTGACCTGCTCCCACAAAATGAGAGTAAAGTCAAATTTTATTTTGACCTAATGTAGAAAAATAGCATTCCAATGGTACACACACGGGGGTGCTCTAAATAGGGTATTTCGTATTGTACATTATCCCGAATAAGCTGTGTAGTTATTATAATTCATTACGGTGACACAGTTTCTTATCACCACTCGACGTTGTGTGACTTTACACGTTCATCTTGTGGGACCAGATCATAATTGTTATGGACTTTACGAATACCGTAGCAACCTTGTCAGAGTCAAGGATTGAGAAAGTTGGCCTACAGCAGGTGCTTCTGTCCAGGATTGTACATCCTAGGATTTCGTAAAGTTTAGGTTTCTGTTGCATTAAAATCAAATATTTATCTAATAAACAATTTCCTAAAGAGATCACATTTAAAAAAAATGGTTGATATAAACAAAACATTTTAACTGGATCCAAATTATGTTAATACATTGTATTAGAGCGACCTGACGTTTCGATCCTAGAAGAATCTTTCTCAAAGGCTAAATGACAACAAACAAATTCACAGTACAGAACAGCACAGCACAACACAACATAAGAGGGCAAGAGAGCACTAGTCATTTAAGCAGATTTATGTGGAGCAGTGGATCCAAATTAATTCGAAACAAATATCTATAATATCGAATAATTTAAATTGAGTGTATTAAATGATAATCCCTTGTACATGTAAGTACAGGACTGTACATCTTTCCAACACCCATGAAATTAAAACGCTGTGAAAAAACAATTGCTAGGTGTATCACCCTACGTGTACATGTAGTCACACCAAGACATCCACTAAACCAGTGATTAGTTTGAAACCTAATGTATAGGTTGTTAATATTTTGTGGTAATTATTGAAGCAAATGTTCTACACTGTACAGTGTGGAGTACAGAGTGACATGACGTGTTTACATAGTTCTTACCGCCCTAGGTTTTAGCAAAGGCCAATAGTTTATAATGGATTGCTTTATTGAGTCAGGTGGTAGCAGGCAGTGGTATTCCCACAGCAATCATTACACAAAGTTGCTAGATGTTGTCGTTTGTCGCAGTGTAATTGTACAAAGTATAATTGTCTGCAATATAATTATAAGTACTAGCAAGCAGAATTAATTTAGTTAATACATAATATGATAAATGTATAGGTTTATTTCAAAGATTGACCTTTTATTTACTCACAAAATACTTTGTGTCGAACAATGTTTTTGGGCTGATCAAAATGACATGGTCTTCTGAGTGATTATCCTATATACATGTACATGTACATGTATGTGACCAGCTCTGTAAAAAGAGATATCAGACAGAGTGTTCTTCAATAGTTTCCCCAAATTTCCAGCAAATTTCAATACCCATTTTCAGATCCTGGCTAAAATATTGGGTCCTGTAGTTAATTAAAGAAGCTAGCTAAGAATGGGGTTGGAATTTCGGCCTTGAAGTGGAAAGGCCATTTTGGCTCATTCAAAGGTAACTTCTATTGATTTTTGTGGAAACCTTGAAAAGGGCACTAATGCCAAGACAACTCTTATGATGTAAACACTTAAAGGGGCACTAAGGCCACATGCAGGGGGCCATGGCCTTCGTTAAATTTTCAGGCCTGTGAGAATATCAAGAGTTTAATGATAGTAGGGATGAAAAACTGATCAACTAATTATAAACATTACACTAACCTCACTGGTATCAACAATCATCTGTATGTGTTGAATGACTCTGGACACTGGCACACGTCCTTTTTCTTCGGTATCGCACGAGATGAATATCGTATCAAGTAAATCCTCCTTGTCAATCAGGCTCATACCGCCATCATCAGTACTACTCCCGGAACTCTGGCCGGATCTCTGGCCGGATCTGCGGCGGTTGCCCCGATGAGAAAAACTCCGCTCGAGTTGGCCGCTTGGCATCGCGATCCACCCCGCAAACTGTCGCCTGGACTGGGCCGACCGCGAAGGGGACACACCCTGTCCCTCGTAATTCATTTCAGCCGTCATTACGGGTAAGCCTCCTGGGTTATCACTCGATGAGCGGTCTCTCAACTCGTGGCCCAAGGTCGCTGGCGAATTGCAGCCTCCAATCGTGAGTGGACGTTCCGATAAATCCATGTTGGTTTTGTTGGGTTGATAGGAGGGCCGGCCTTTGGGTTTAGCTGCTTTGTCTCTCGCTGTCGCATCAAAGTCATTTCCCAGAATTTTCTGAAATATGTACGGGATACAAATTTTACACAATTGGATATTACGCCATTCATGTTACATGTAACCCTCTCGTGAGA
The DNA here is from genome assembly GCA_032273685.1 of Pteraster tesselatus. Classification (NCBI taxonomy): domain Eukaryota; kingdom Metazoa; phylum Echinodermata; class Asteroidea; order Velatida; family Pterasteridae; genus Pteraster; species Pteraster tesselatus. The sequence goes on from JAVCKS010044770.1 coordinate 7,410, forward strand.
TACAATTTACTGTATTTTCTTTTGTACACTTATGAAATAATTTGTGCATTAGAGGGTTAAATGGTTTTTTAACCAACATCTATTTCATAATGACAAGAACACACAAATATTTGAAACACCTGGTTTGGTTATCTAAGTTTTTTTAAACAAGCCATTTTGTGAGCTGCAGATTTGCGTGTGTGTCTGTGTGTGTGCATTGTACATCAATTTACATTCAAGTACACTGTAGATCCAATGTACTAGTACTACTGATGATAGGCTTTTTTGAATGGTGGCAAAATGCTGCATTGATATTATAGGGTGTACAGTATATTACTTGTTTTATACTTTCCGTTCGAGTACTTTGGTCTGTGTTTAACAGACGTGTACGAACTGCAAATGTAGGAGCCTGTGGTAACTATGTACACAGTATTTAATGCCTTTTTGTTTATTGTACACCTTTGATACTGTATTATACCGGCAGTGATCTATCTTGGTTTTTTTTATTTAAACAGCTTAATTAAAATTTCTTAGTAATGGAAAATGTTATGTACGGTATTAATACATTTACACTATTTTTTGTTATACATTGAAAAACAAAAATACATTTAAAATGCCACTGCTTAAATTTAATTATTTTGCTGAAAAAGCCATCTGTGATTTGCCACAATAAACCAACCATCGTACACAACAATCGGCAGCTCAACCTGAAAAAGTGTACTGAAGTGGATAACAGTGAGAGGGTTTAACATCACGAGGTTGAGATTTGGTGTGCTGATTTCATGCCGTGATTTTGTATTGAAAAAGGGGCATACATGTAGCTAGGTGTGATGACTCTTCATTCTGTTATAAACTGGTACGGTAAGATATATAACACAGAGGCCAATCTTTGCATTGTATGATCTCATTAATCAGCTGTAGTCTAAACAATTAGTTTTAGTGGTAATTCTTCTGAAGGACTTGCCATAATTTACCTTTTGCAATCAATGTACACTTTAAATTTGAGGGTTGAATACACACACATAAATTATGGAACTTGAAAGTGACTATTTCATCGGTTAGGGTTTATACTAGGTGTAATGCATTAAGGTTATAGGGTGTAGAATCAGGGTTCCCAACACATAGTATTATACAGCTTCAATGCACTGGCTCCAGTGAAATAGTGCCCGCCATAAATTATAAGTAGCCAAAGTTTCAAAAGAGGGTGTGTTAGTAACTGTACTCTAATACAAGTAATGAGTGATGGCGGAATGCGCTTTTGAATGCGCAGTACAGAACAGTAGAAAGTTTTTGGGAAGACAACTGTTGTTTTTTGAAGACACAACTTATCAAACACCAGTATGGAACGTTGGCCCCCAAAAATGGTACAATACAATTACTTTAGACCACTCAGCAATTGAATTACAGGATGTAACCACTCAGAGTCGCATAATTTAGGCCCTATTGTTCATCTAAACTGCTTTTTCACACAGGTGTTTTGAAGAATTTGGCAGGGAAAGATAATCCTGCTATTATTTTGACTAAAATTGCACAACTGCTGGTTTGGACATGCACCCTAAGGCCTGTTCACCGGTACTGTGCAGTAATTTGAAACAGTGTGGGGTGGACCCACAACAATAAGCAATTCAGTAACATAACAAACAAACAATCTGCAACAAAAAGACATTTTTGTAGGCCATACTACTAGTACTACTACTACTAGTACTCTAGTAGTAGTACTAATAGTACTACTACTAGTACTAGTAGTACGAGCTGCAGCCGGACTGCGCTGGACCGGTCGAGCGCGAGTTTTCTCGGTCACCGTTTTCTCGACTCGTTTTCCCAAGCAATTTAGCAGGACTACAGTAGCCGTAGTCCCGCCTCGTGTCGTGACCAGTTCCTACATGTACCTTTGTAATCTTAACTTCTAGGTAAATCGAGGGTCCTAGCATAATGTCCGTGAACTCCTACCTTTACTTATTGCTTTGTGTGTGTGTGGGAACTTGTAAAAACACATTATTCTCCGCATCTTAACTTCAAAACACGAGCCTTGACGAGGGCCTCAGTACACGAGTCCGGCTCCAATTTCCCAAAAGTTTGACGATGTCTGACAAAGTGTGCAGACCATTACCAGCAGAGCGTCAACCATTTAGTTTCCGCGGTTTAGACATATAATTAACGTATAAAATTCAATTATTGCAACAATTTAAATAAATTTTCATTGTGTATACTTTGATATACTACAATACTAGTATTTAAAGGTTTCACATTCAACACGTCCAACTAAATTATTTGACAATTGACACACCACCAGTGATCCTTGTAAGTTGTATACGGTACGTGTACGTACGTGTAAAGCGATTGATATACTCCAGAACCATAGAGGTACCTGGCGCGCGTGTATAATGTACCTCTATGTCCAGAACTTACTAAACAACCACCATACCGTACCAACACGCGATAAATGTAGTTTTGTTTATGCTATGCCGCTGGCGGCGCTAGCACGGTAGTCCGTTGATCATAATGTGCGGGATAGGCGTGGCGGAATTAGGCGTGGCGGGGTTAAGTGGGGCTGGGGTGGGGTTAGGTGGGGCGGGTTTAGGTGGGGTGGGGTTAGGTGGGGTGGGGTTAGTTTGGGTGGGGTTAGGTGGGGTTGGGTTAGGCGGGGTGGGGTTAGGTGGGGTTGGGTTAGGTGGGGTTGGGTTAATATAATAAATAATAATTCACCCGTACGACGGGGGTTCTACCCATAGATATCCTATAGAATATTGATAGGTTCTACCCTAAAGCCCGCTTCATATGTCCAAATTACGTAATATGACGTATGAGTACGAACATTTTTATTCCCACAATATTTTCTAATTAAATGAATAAATTATATCACTCCGAGAAGGGGGGTGGGGTGGAGAGAGGGAAGGGAGCTGGGGGTGTAGTGCATTATAAATCTATGAATAGTATGCTGGGGATTTCAGTGGCGTAGTGAAATAAGCTATAGTCTTATGGTGCTGTATTATCTATACAGTTTTGTGTTTCAAAACAAACCAACGAGACTTCTATCTTAAAATTACCTGCCGCAAGAGGCCTAAAAGTGCGTGTACCACAGAAAAGCGGGTAATTTATTCAGGAAATGTCGTAAGAAAAACGTTTGCGAACCAGCCTTTAATGGGTATGTTTCGCACGTTTTCCCCCAAAAGGGTACGTATAGGTCTATACATTTTCAAATTGTCTAGATCTTAAAGTGGGGCTCTAACCATTTATTACTATTCAATTCGCTTACAAAATGTAGTAGCTGATATATCATAGATAA
>JAVCKS010044792.1:6987-26033 GCA_032273685.1 Pteraster tesselatus
GTCAAACATCCTGCATCTCTACAGGGGTAGATCTATAAAAGTCCTCACTAAAACCCCAATTTTTTGTGAAATTGACAGGTGTTTTGTCTTTGTTTGATTGGGGGGTTATCCCGCTAACCTTCTTCTGGCCCCCTAGATCCGCCACTGGGTCTATATTGATCGTTATCATACATGCATGATACTTGCAATATGAACGGAATAATCAATTCACAATATGGAGCGTTCAAAATTTTACGGTTGTGGCGTGTCGTGGCCGAGTGGTCTGGTGCACAGTATGGGGTACTTAGTTCGAATCCTGGTCGTGACACTTGTGTCCTTGGGCAAGGCACTTAACCATACTTGCTTCATTATTCGGTTGGGGTGTGAAGCCGTAGATCCCATGCACGTTAAAGAACCCAGAATATTTATCGTGAAAGAGAAGGGGCACGCCCCGGTATTTCTGGCAGTCTGCACCCTAATGATGCTGTGGGATGTATAAATTAGTAATAATAGTCATCAAATTATTCTGTAATTGGCGGTCCTTCCGCTGTTGAATTAGGTGAATAAATAAATAATAAAATAAAATCTCGGGCATTCCGCTTCGTGCGTTTTTCTCTTTGCATGAGAAGGCAATAACAAGTAAAAATAGATTTTGTGTATCATTATGTATTTATTTATGTTGTAGTTTAAAACTACGAATGCATAGTAAGTGCTTGTTTTTAGATAGGAAAAGTATTGTGAAGTCGGTACGATATAGGTACCGATTGGTACGATATAGATTTAACAATACATTGTAGACGGCTAAAAACTGCCAGCATCATTCTTTTATCGATGGAAACGGTACGAGAGAAAATGTACAAGCATAGAAAGTAGAAATTATGTAATCAAAAGAAATAAGCAATCTGGTAAAAAATTGTAGAAATATGCTGAATAGTAATGTAATAGAAGAGTTCTAAATATAGTGTCATATAGATCCAAAATGTCAAGTAAACATCCACATGTCCAATTAGAGTCATACTGCCGGGTAATCTTACAGACGGTCACGTTTTCTCTTACCCGCTCTGTAAAGATTACCAACGTTCTTTTCGTGGTTTGGATTATATTAGATTAGATATAGATTATATATATATATATACATAGTGGTAGAAAAGGGAAAAGAAGTTTGTGCACGTTCCTATTGCCCGGTCGCCCTATGTCCTATAAAACAGTAACTATATTTATATATATGTAATGTGGCTGCGTAGCACTGAACGATGTAAATTGAACTTGATAAAAATAAAAATAAAAACAGCGCTCACCAGGATAACGTTCCAAATTTTCGGAGCCCTTGCTCCTTTATCAGGTAAAGTTCTGCAACTACGATTTGAATGCAGTGAACTCTACATTCAAACCGTTCGGGTTGAGCGTCCCCAGTTTGTATATCAGGCATATATAGTATACATACACATGTATATATACATATATACACGTATATGTATGTGCTCTTGTGTTCACTTGAAGGTTAGAACCTGCTGTAATTTGAAACAAAAACAAAATCACGTTACAAATTACTAACGCTCAAATAACATTAGAAATTTACACGAACGAGATGCCTCATTACCATGTAATTAAAATACCGGTGCAGTAAACTAAATCTGATTCTCGATGTAATGCAATAGCGTCTAAACTCACTTTAGTACGCGTGGCTGAGTGGTAACAATGACCCGTTATTATACAGTATAACAACAGACGGAAATCGACGCTGCGCATGTACCATAATGTACCACGCTGACAGATGGTTTTTACCAACAATAATCGTTAAACAATCGTTATGCAAACCTCAAATAGGTGTGAGTGCTTGGTGTCATTTCTGATAATGGTGTTGGATTTTAGGAATGTCTTTGGGGAAATTTCCTTTTGGGTTGTTCCGGTGTTTACAGACCAACGATAAGTGTGTACTTTGAAGGTGTTAACACACGTTGGAGCTGGCTTCGAACGTTGTGGTAAGTTTTGTAGATGATATCGTGTATACTGTAGTTCGAAGAAAAACATGTTTGTGGATTAGGGATAACAACTGTATTAGATGTAAAAGATGTGTCTCAAATGAATATGATTGCTACACACTATTTTCGGCATAGGCATATTACAGCATTTTAGGTCGTTGGGGCTATGGGGGAATGATGTTGAAATTATCTTTTTTTAACTTTTCCCGTAGTTTTTTCTTAATGAAGTCTAGCACTAGTAATTTTAAAACACAATGAGAAAGTTATATCGTGTTTTAATCGCTACAGTAAAACGAGCTTTAAGAGAACCAATGTTACAATCCAAATAAGTTCTCCAAGCCACTTATATCGTACAAATACCGTTATTGCGTTTCACGACATCGTTGGCCTTGATTTGGATTATATATTTTTCACTATTTAATTTGGATGCAATATAATTCGCGAATGCGTACTCTAATTCAAAGTGCGGCATATTATACGTCTTGTTCGTCATTTTATATCGTTACTAGCTGCTTTGCTAAAATGGTAACGTATGGTTAATATTTACAATTGAAGTCGTGCTTCTCGTGCTTGGTACAGAATATGGCTTGTACTTGTATATGTACGTTTATGGTGGTTCCCGAGTCATTGTTATTATTTTCTTGAATAGTCTTATACAGCGTTCTTATTTTATGCCAAAGATCTATAATTTGTGCAGAAAATACACATACTGTCTTTCCAAACTATGTTCTGTGATCGAAGTAATATTAACAGTACCCAACAGTACCGAATTTACTAAACAACTTATTATTTACGGATTACGACTCGTTGTTCGTGACTCGCTGTTTTTGCGACCGGCGCTGTTTTTGCGACTCGCTGTTTTTGCGACTGTCTGTCTGACTCGCTGCTCCACGACTCGCTGCCTTGCAGCGCATCTTGTGCGCGTAACTGTTTATCATTAACTAATTGTCATTTAAAGTTTTCTTAGTAAACTCGTCTTAGGAAAAGAAACCTTTTCATATAATTGACTATATGTAATGTGGTAATGTGAATTTTCCTTGTTAGTCTGTTGTTAAACAGCAATTTACTTTAGTCTAAAATAAAAAAGTTTACGAGAATCACGTAAATCTGCTTACTTTGAATAATTGCAGTTATTTATTGACAAAAAAAGCCCTGGCTTTTGGCAGATGTGCATCCCAAATCGAACAGACAAACTTATATATACTTTAAGGACCGTTCCAATTCGTCATTGTGATTCATCCAAAGGGTATGTATATCACACGTTCCCAGCTGATTCGTTTTGCAGCAGCCAATGTGTTAACCTGTGGATTGAGGGAGAACCGCCTATGAATATCTATGAGTTGAGCAACAGCAACGGGAACAGCAACAACAGTAACCAATTCTTGTTGAACAATCGTTCATACCGAACGCAATCATTAGGCCTATAAATTTGTTAAATGATATAAAACAAGTTTTATACTACAGTGTATTTGTTTTCTGAAAAATGTGTCTGGATAAATCAATATTATCTGCAAAATATCTTGTGAAATGGATTTTTCTTAAAAGCACGCTTATGAAGAATTCTTTATTGACTTTGTAGAACACTTTGCATAATCCGATGAAATCAACTTTGACCTAGGGCTACGTCAATGCAATTCTGCTCTATGATACACAACAAAGGGCCTGGGTTTGGATTAAGAGCCCACAAACTCAATACTGCGGTTGCGAACCAACTTTAACCATTATTTGCTGTACACGAAAGCTGCTTAATCGTCAGCTTCGATATCAGCTGCCTTCAACTGAGCCCGGAATATAGTGGCAGCTTTGGTGCTTTCTTAGTTTAAAATGATGTTTGGTTATACGCTGCTAGCGGGGGATATGCCTGTGTTTGTATTGGAGAGTATCTGTTTTGATGCACGACCGCCGAAAAAAGATTCAACCGCAATGCCGTGGCAGTCTAGAACGTGTGCCCTCGTCCTTTCCGTCTGTACCAATCCCCGTTCTCTTTCTCAGAGCTCCTCCTTATGTGAAGTTCAATGTGGCAGCTTTCGGGTGATACTACTTTATAACAGATAGGTATCTTTCCCAGCCAATTTCTTTTTTTTTCTCTGATAAAACGATAACTTCACAAGCATTTTACACCGTTTCTGTAGATAACAGCCCTGGCGTGCTTAGGATAATTATCCCACCTCACCCTCACTCTGGGATCGTCGCAATTTTTGCTTGGAATTGTTATTACGCTCAGACCAAATCGCCCGCTGGCCTTCCCCTGTCACTGCGCAACTAGATAACAGAGTGCTTACAGTGTGACTTGGGTGCGGAGCAGTCGCAGCTGGTTACAAACAACACTCCTTCAGCAGCACTTCTTTTGTAACTGATCTAAATCCGAACTGGTTCCAAGTATTTGAATGATACGTCATCGCTTTAGTGAAACTACGTCACTACAATTCGAAACTACAATTAAAATTACTAAAACATATGATATTTCATAATCTGAAACAACCTTCAGACGCGAGAGCAACATTTTTTCCCCACAACTCATCTACTCTGGGGACTACGGTACCTACTTGCTTGTTAATTAGTTTTCACTGCTAAGTACATTTTAATGACAACTTGTTGTCGTCGTTCTTGCAACGATTGTCTCGGCGAAGGAACGGCTTTTGCAGCTTTCAACACGTTAGACTTTGACCGACGTCGATGCAACATTAAACGCAAAGCCACACAAATGATTATTTCAAACGCTCTTCGTGAATGCAGCTTAAATCCTGTCATGTTTGATAATAAATAGCTCTAAAAACATTGTGTACGATTATTGTTTTTAAATAGAAGCTATACTCTGACACATTTGTGACATTTTAACTTAATGCCTTTAGTACCTCACTCGACAAAAATGTTTCTCCAATTACTTGATCTTCTGAACAAACATCACACAGACATTTTCTCCCGAGTGCCTAACAAAAACAGCGGTACACTTTCTGTTACGAGTGTGTCTATCTCAGGAGAACAACCGACCAATCTATACAGAATGACCGATATACAGGTTATAATAATGGTTCAATTCTATTATAAAGAGGCGGGTGGATACACTATGAACATGGGTCAGTATACATCCATCGACTACAAAATAAGTTACGGTTTAAGAGGTGAGGGGGAACCTCTCAAAATTGGGGGAATCCACAGGGTTGGGCAGGGACAGAAACCCAAATTTTGGCAACTCTACGTACCAAAATTCCGTTATGTTGTTTAGGTCTCTAACTTGATATAGCGCGACATCATTCTTCGTCAAGCCTTGTGGGGGCGCACTTACATACAGTAACCCTACAAAATACTGGATATTGGGTGAATCTAAACAATATGCGGGATTTTCAATAACGTGTTTGTGCTATTTGGAATCTAATACAAATCTGCAACCGCATTAGGGATGTGAGCCAATCTCCAACTCAGCGGCATTCTGACGGACTGCATGGGTTTAACTCCATTGTAACCAAAATCTTATATTTATGCCTGCAAAACCGTTCACATCAACGTTATGCGCAGCGCGGTATGTATGTCTGTGTATAGTGTGGATGTAGCAATATCTGTGGGAATACCATTTTGACACATTCTGAAATCGTTTCAAACCGACCCAAAAATGTTTCGTACAGCATTGCCAGGCTTAAAAAACTCGTCTGCTCGATCGAATATGTTTTGAACATTCAAGTTGACGTTGATGACGCCAATAACACCCTAAGACATTCCTTGGAAAACTACAACCGTCCTTCCTCCCTAAGGACCGCACTCCACAACAGCAGTGTCTTCGTGAAGCGACCAATGACCGATCTTATATACGGATGTGACAGCCAGGTAACTTGCAACATCTGCCGCGAGGTGGGTTGCGCCTGTGACCATCAGCGAGCTGAGCATTGGAGAACATGCACTCGTTCGTTTATAAAGATATCGTGCAGGCGACAGCATTGAGTTGTATCGTGCGGTCGTGACTCTGGTGACCGTCCTAGCAATACAAACACGTTTATATCAGTGCATTAGCATTTCGGCACATAAGACGGATCGACTGTCAAAATCACTAAAGGAATTAAGCCGTTTATAATGGACCCAGCTTCAAGACCAGACATTATGTGACCACAGTGCAGAACTAAAAGGTATCGATAATTTTTCATATAGGGTTTATTCACAATGTATTTAGGGTTTATTCACAATGCAGGAATATAAACAGACATTAAATCAACCTGGGCTATAGTTGTTGGGACTGCATGCATATAAATTTATGGATGTCGAAACTCAATAATAAAGAGAATCTTTGTTGTTATACGCGTATAATCGATATTGGTTATAACTGTATACAATGCTACAAATATGAAAATGTACCTTGGGTATCTAATAATGTATTTTATTGGCTGCTAGAAAAAGTGGATAATCACAAGACTAACCATGCTAAGCTGTTCAATATCAAGCTTCTGTTGAGAAGGTTGCTGTCGCGAGAACAGCAAGCGCGTTCGTGTTAAAACAGGACTAAACTAAAGAAAATGCTACTTTTTAGAAATCGACTTGTGAATGAACCTTTAGAGATGGTTGAAAAACGAAGACTGTTCCCGACTGTTGTTAGTCGATTACAACGATAGTCGATACACACCTGGACGATGATAAGAACCTAAGGGATTTTCAAGTGGTCAGTGATAATATAACATATAGTACTGCATTAATATGTATTGAGCATCGAACAGCTCGGATCGTCAGGTTGAGTAAGATCCTGTTTATATGCAGGTTCGTGAATACGAAAATACGTGAGCTGCTTAAGGTTTATTTGGGTGTGGTGAATGCTTTTTATGGACTGACAAAATCTTTAAACAGGTGGGAGATTCGTAGTTTATTTTAGAAGTTGCATAATACTTGCAGGATTTCCGTATTATGTACTGTTATTATACCATTAGAAACCGAGTGTGGATTTTGAGTACAACCCTTAGCGTAATAACCTAACTAGTAATACATTTTTGTTTTTATATAAATGGCTATGCAGGTACACAATGTGATAATAATCTCTTTTTTCTCTCGACGTTTTGTCGAGAAGAAAAGAAGTTATTATCACATCGTGTACCTGCATAGCCATCTATATTGATCGAAAAATAAGAAATTTGCAAATTAATAGTAATAAAAATACAAAATGTACGCAGTTCAAATATTCAAAGTAAAAGTTACATAGTAAAAACGAAGGTGCTCAAATAGAAATTAATTCATGGTAACCATGATGTATGTTCGTAAAATAATACATGTACATGTATACACTTGACACTCACAATCTGCACATAGGCCTATCGTTTATTCCTATCGTTACTCTAATATTAATGGGTTTTTTTGTTTACTTATTTATTTATTTAATTTAAGTTAATTCAATCTAAACGGCATCCACTCGCCTGCATTGCATTGCAAATGAGGGCTCGTCGAAATTGTTTATTTGGCGAACATTTTTGTGTAATACCACTACCGGCTGCATAATTTGTATTTACACCGCAGCGAAGGGATCACCGTGCATTACGGCCTTGTAACAAGACTAACTACGAATACGTTCATGAGGCCAACATTTTCATAGAACGCTATGAGGCCATAATAGAATAGTACGGTCTAGATTGGGGGAGGGAAAGACATAGTACTAATAATAGTAATACTAATGTTATGATCCTAACCCCAACCCTATCCCTAACCCCAACCCTAATCATAACCCTATTAGGATTAGGGTTGGGTTCGGGGTCAAGCTTATGTTTAGGATCATACATTATTATTTGTATTACTATACTTACTCCCCCCCCCCCAAACTAGACTGTACCAATACTATACCAATTTGGCCTCTGTCCTGGTAAAAAAATATGCGCGCGGTCGCGGTAAGCACTTATTGGAAACCACCAAAATGACATCGTAACTGCAATGGTACACCCAGGGGTCGGGAGGGAGGGGAGGTTTAGTAATAATAGTAATAATGCATGACCCTAACACCTAAGGGTGTTCGTTTTCGGAGTCCTCATTTTCGTGGTCTTCGGTCTTCGTTTTTGGGCTCTTCGGTAGTAATAATAATAATACAAAGGTCTTGTTTTAACGATATTATCCATCTTTACCTTGGCAGACGGTACAGGCTTTTCAAACTTAAATCGTTTTCTTATTTTGTCGTATAGATACATAAGCATTACTTGGCTTAATTCTAAAGCCTTTCTTTCAACTATAACTCCAAACAGGTGCCCTTGACTACTACGATATCTCGTTATCAATTTGTTGCCGAAAACGATGCCATCGTTGTAGACGTCAAGCATTATTAACCTTTTCCTTGACATCGACAACTCTAGTCACCCAGTCGATAAGAAAACTGATAAACTGAGCGTACGGCTCGATGTAAATAATGACGATATTATTTCACCCTAAACAAGCAGTGTTTTCTTGCAAGGTATCTTTATGTTGGTATGCTAGCGTGCTAAGTGTTGCCATTTTAAATCAAACCTCCAGATCGCTTTTTCATGATTTTTTAAAACAAACAAACAAATATGTTCTCATATAACCATGTGAGCGTGTTAACCTCTTACCAAAGTAGTTCCTTTTATTGCATTAAGATGTTCCTCAAGGCTAACCAGAGAGGATCTAATAATTTGGAAGGTAATGACACATAACTCCATTCTGCTATACAGGACGCACAATGCAAATCAATTGTATAATGAGTAAATCTAGTGGGGATAGAAGTGGTGAAACACTAAACGACCGGCGACGATCTTCAATGGCAATTGGAAGGTGAATAATGTCGTACTCTAATGGCCACTTAAGGCAGTGTCTCTTTTATTTCCAGAATTCAATAACGGAGCAAGCCCTTCACGGATGTGTTTGTTCGTTTTAGTATAAGGTTCGCTCGTTCGAACCGTATTGAACATAGATTGTGCACACTCGATTAGAGTGATATAATTCAAGAAACCAGTAACGGTTTTTTACTGACTTTCGAAACTCAACACTTCAATACAAAGCTAATATTGGCGGTGCGGATACCATTGTAGGATATATACTGATTAAACCGAGTGCGTTAAATTGGATGTTCTTTGGTGTTTCGTCTATATGCAGTGTGATCTTTATTAAATAACATTGATTTATAAATCAGGAAACAAGAAACGTTCCTAATGAAACTGTGGGGTCCACGCCCTCACTGCATCTCGAGGGTGCCAATATTATGAGTGTTTGAGTTCCCGTCTACCTCATGGATTATTCCCCCAGTTTACTTCCAGGAATCCCTTCCTATCTCTAAAACAATAGCTGCTTCTGCATAGTTAATTGTACCACCCCCTCGAATGAATATGAAAAACGAAAAACCGAGGCATTCTTAATTGAAAAATTTACTTGGATCGTTCTCAAAATGTTAACTACATGTAAAGGTTTCTCGTTGTTATCTATTGAAGTATAGGCAATGTTTTGTTTTAAGTTTTTTTCACAGAGAGACACATCAGTTCTAAGACTTTATCAAATTCCCTTGAGAATAGAGATGGCGACAACCTCCGATACGCAAAACTCTCTGCTCGCAATGCCTCAGCAGTCGTATGTCCGGTTAGTCTGCAGTACTTGTTGATTGCTTTTAGTCAGAGAAGGGAGGCGAGAACTAAAGCTTGATATTGCACTATCTGATCCCTGCCTATAGCGCTCTTTGGGTGTAGAAGAACACAAGTCAGATTCGAGTTAAAAGGAAACACCCTCGCAGGATTCATTGAAAGTGAACAGATTATACAAGCTTGACAGAATGCACTTTAATTCTTTTTTAGCATTGTAATTGGTGGTTCAGATGATCCGGTGCAGAATCTTCAAAGTACCTGACCTAAGACATTCACTTAGTGTAACAGCTTGACTTTTAGGGTTTGAACCGTGCAGCATCCGTTCTCACGATAGATGCAAAACATTCGATCGTGTTAAAGATGCAATACGGATTCGAGCTTCGAATACCCAGCTTGAATTTGAACCTTTGAACTTTTCGAAGGCGCAGGCGTTGATTACCGAAATCACAGGCGTCTAGGGCCTATAGGTAAACGAAGGAGCCGACTGACCTCCAACGGAACAAACATGGGTATACGGTGTTTTCACTTGAGATGAAGAGATCTAAACCAATTTTGGATCAATTCCGCGTTTCCTATCGAGAGCCACGTCAGATTAAAGGTGTTGCTATCTGAGCTCAGTTGGACATAAGAAAAATATCAAATTCCGAAGAAATTTACCAAGAAAAAGAACTTAAACCGCAAGAATTGTCCCTGTCATTTGAGACTTAACAGCACAATGATAAAGATGCGCAAGTAACCCAAACTTCAAATTTGATACAATTATAATTACCGAGGTTTTGGTAGATTTAGGACTACAGATACACGTTATAATGTATAATGTAATGTAATCATACGTGTAGCGGCGAGAACTGTGACTCCGTGTGTAGCATATTTCAGTATTAACACAGAATGTCCATGTCGATAGAATAATATAGACGTTCGTAGAAATACAGTTTTCAACGTGACTGCTATTGTATTACATGCCGTCATTTATATCATGATAAAAAAAGGTTCTTATTGATATCCTGCGAAACATACTCTGGAGCAGATTGCTACAGTGGACATGCCCCTACCATCAGCACATTTAGGTTGAAATTTGGGTTGAAATTGAAAAGAACCCAAGATGGATTTTGTGTTATTGAAGAACGATCCAGAAATAAAAAGTTTATCGAAATAATTATTAGCATTAATAGTTATATTAACAAACAAAAAATGAAAACCTTAAAGAAAGTATAAGAGCGAAGCCGCTCAGGAAATCATCCCAAATGTGAAAAGAAAAGCAAAACAGAAATGGATGACAGATGAAATATTAACTCCAATGAACAAACAAAGATGTACAAGAAATAGTGCCGGTAAGGTATACGAACAATTACGAAGAACGGTTAAATCTAAATGCAAACCGGCAAAAGAAAGATTGCTAAATGGTCGAAACAATAAATGCACAGAAAGATTAACCGGCAGGTAAAATAATGAATAACGTTTTAATGAAAATGTACGACTTATTTATTGAAATATTACTGGAATGGCATACACACAATGTGTTTCTCTGGTGGAAGTATACTCCTCTAATAAAATATATGGCACATATCAGAAAAATATGGTCACATATCAAAAGATCTTTCGAAATCGATATTTATTGCGCATCTTACGAAGCCAGGGGTGATCGAGTGCGAGCTATACATAACAACCAGTTTATACTTTCCCCAACATCTATATGTGGCGGAAAAGGTTACTGGTCTGAGATTTATAGGCCTAACATTTGTTTGTAAACATTTCGTGTCTATTTATTTATTTGCAGTGTGCTAAAATACTCCTATACTGTATCGATATAGCAGGATTAGAAAACGGGTATTAAATTTACCGGTACTCATAATGCTCTTCGTCGTTATGACGGTATCAAATAGCAACATTGTGTCATCCACCTTTTAATTATTGCAATTAAAATGTCCGCAATTCTATTTTTGTTGCTTTACATTATCAATTTGCAACAGTCATCGGCTATTTTTGATAGTTTCATCCTGCTGAATCTAATTTTATATTGAACAACAAACTTGAACTTGAACAAATTACCGAAATTATGTTTTGTTGCAGTAGTATAATCAATACAGATAGAGACTGATACAAAAAACGGCACCCGTTAAAAAAAAAATGAATATATAAAAAATAAATTGTAAAGATTACCTTTGAGTTTATTGTTCGGTCTGTTATTAAACGAGTTTTAGCTAGTACATAATTGTAGGGAAATAACTAGGTTGGGCACTTAAAACAAAACAATAAACACTTATAAGCTACTCAGGACAAAACGATTACGAAACGACTTCACAGTTAAATTTTCTCTGCTTTAAAAGGATGCACTTTGTTTAAAAGACGTTCTTCTTTGAAACAGGCACGCATCTCGTACGGTCACGTTTTGCCTCGTACCTGCCACAAAAATAATTCCCATTAAATTTCCATTTCTTGTCATCATTTTTCCAGGTAAAGGGGAAGGGAAACCGTACAGATAATGGGAAACGTGATCTGTAGACGCCGGATTTTAGCCAAATGAGTTATAACGGTATTAATGGTGTGTCAGCCCTTGGATTCTACAGCATAATGACTTCCAGTTTCTAGTTCCAACGACAAGTTCAAGAAACCTACGTTATAGCGTAAAATATCTTGTAGAGTTTGGGAAGATAAACTTACCATCGTGCGGATCGTGTATTAAACCTTACGATGTAACGGTGCAGGAGCTATAGTTAGAATACGGATTTTGCATGGATTGTACAGTTAATGTACACGTTAATTACTTCTGCATATTTTGTCTTTTTGGATGGATTTCATCGACATTGTCGTAAAGTCTATATAAGTGAGTATCGTGGCTCTGTCAATTCACCGATCAGCACAGCTCATTCAAGATGGAAAACGACACAGGGGATCACACTGCGATCGATAATCAACAAGAAAAGGTAAAAATATAGTTCAAAATAACACATTCTTTGTTTAAAACAAACCCAATTCGATTTGCAGAGCTATAGGCCTATGTATAAAACAGATCCTTGATCGAAATCTAAAATAATTATATGAATGTAACCTAAAGTTAATCCAATCGTACGCCATATCGCTTGTAGCTGGGTCACGAGTTGCTATGCTTTTAGGCCTACATGAATTGGAATAGGGAATTCGAAACTCACAACAATTATAATACAAATGTGCTGTATAACAGTAACACTGTAACAATGCTCACAAGTTTTACAAGAAAAATACCCCAATAAGACCAATGAAGCTACTTACTAAAGTTATTTATCTGTTACATTCCGATCACTCTTACCCAAACTTTCCCAAAGATTCCGGTTTTCTAAACCCTTTGGGATTTGGAAGAACTTATTGTATTATGCCAGGAATGTTGAGCCCTACATTGTAGGTCCTACCGCGGATTCCGGCAGGTCTATAATAGAAAACATCCTGGAGAATACATTTAGATAACTCGCTGACTTAGACTAACGTCTATTATTCATTCATAAGTCGTTTAAATGGATTTCCTGATATTATTATATTGACTTTGATCAACTAAATTGATAAGACAGATGAATAACAGCTGCAAAGGCATTCATTTGGAGAATACAATTATTATAAATACCTTTCGAACGGAACTAACCTCTTTTTGACCTCGTTTTACTTATTTTTTGTTATACACGGTGTTTCTGGCCGTCGGTGAAAACAAATATGGGAGAAATGTTAAACTTATCTACTATATTTGTTGGTGCTAGATTTCTGCCAAATTTATTTCGGTTCTCGTTATAAAAATGGAAGAGATTCTACGATAGAATTCTTTTCGACGAGTGTGCTCGTTGTGGGTCTGCTAATGGCGATTAAAAACCTCCCCGGTAGGGGCGTTGAGGAACAATAAAATTGTAAACGTTGACACTTTTACAATTTTACAAACATAAACAACACCTTTTCACGAAATACTCGATGTAACGTTTCAGGTGAAATAAATATTGGGAAGTGCGATTTGAGGTGCATGATTTGTTTCCCCCAGCAGGAAGTTCTGTCGGTCTCCGTCGGCCAAGACTCCGCAGTACAACCCCGTGAGTCGAAAAGCTCCGGTTCGAGCACCAACTGTAAGCGTAGCTTCAGACGCAGCCGCAACACGTACTTAATTCAAGAATTTCTTCGGAGCAAAAAATGCAAAGTATTGATCCTGTGCTTCGTTACTCTGTGTCTGCTGCTGACTTTAGTGCTTATCGTAGCGTCAGCAGGTAAGTATAATTTATGTTAACTAAATCATTTATAGGCAAGGCATGCCTGACAAGATCGCAGATAACGTTTAATAAAAATGCTTAGGAAAATCCTGTATTGAGGGAAAACGTTTCCGGGCGCAGTTGCAATGCTTGTACTTGGGGATTACATTTGTTTTTTCGTGCTGTTGTTTCTTTTGGTCATGGGAGGATTAGGGTCTGTTACAACCATTTGGCGTTTAGACACCTTTTGCATTTTTTCTACGATTGTTTGGGTTCGCCCATTCCCTAACCGCTAAAAACGCCTAGGGGAAACCGTTTTTTTTTTCAGCCACGAAACACGTAGTGACTCGATGGAGAATGTTTAATGCGTGGGATTAAAGGTGCCAGCTCGTCTAATGTTATCTATTGTGTGCGAATGAGGCTATATAGCACTACATTAAGAGCACTACATTGCGAAACAGGCCATCTGTCTGTATAAGAATCATCTGTCCTGAGCAGCGTTCCGGGTGGTTTTTGTGGATACCATTTCGGGAGAAAGGTTCATATTAAACAGCAGTAAATATTTTGACCGTAAGAACTGAGACTCGACCCCCTGAAGCCCTCCCTCTTCCCCGCTTGTGAACCACACATGTCAGGGATGATAGTTTTCATATACCCGAGTTAAGATTTCATAGTAGATCTTGGGTCATTAGTTTCACTGTCAACCAAATGATTTGTAATATGATACCAGGTACATGCGTAGAATGTACCTGGAGTATGTTCCGTACTGTGTACCACATGTCGTTGATATTAACACTCATCGCCAGTGTCCCCACTGTAAGGTTGCTGATGTCTTAGCAATGCATATCAGTTACAGCTCGAAGGCTCATACTGGCGCCTGAAACGTTACGAGTAACACGGTATTATTATTATGTGTAGGCGTCTGCCGTCAGATGTAATTCCCAGAACTGTGAACAGCGGATCTAATCACACCAAGTGAATCTTAGTAAAACATTGCACCTTTTGTCTTCAAGGCGGGAACGTCTAGGGAATATTATTTGAATATAATATTTCTCTAAATAATAGCAAACTTGTTTTTGTTTTTATTTCTAGGCCCGAACCAAACATCAGAATCAGAGGAAGACACCTTTGAAGTTGTCACGACAGTAGAAGGTTATGGAGAAGGTAAACATCTGCCAACCAGATTCGACCTAATTATATAAATCCCACCCACCCATCAGGATTATAAAATGTTTGAACCGGAATCCTGGGTCAGATCTGACCCGGGTATCTTTTGAGTGAGCATTTGGAGTAAGACATACCGGTATTTCTGGTATAAAATGCATTTTGTTTTCGTTTGTGTTATAATATCATGCAGAAGAGACGTGGATCGAGGAGGAATCCCGATGTTTTGAAGGCTATTTTGCCTGCGGTAACCTTAGCCGATGCGTCGCACAAAAGGATCAATGTAATGAAGTGGATGATTGCGGAAACAATGCCGACGAGATAAATTGTGGTACGTTTTGGAAAAGTCTTAGTGCATGCCGGTGTTGTTCATTTATCGGGCTACCAGACCCAAATATCTGCTCTAAAATACCGTTTTGCGCCAAGGCAGTTTATAAAGGGAACTTGGTGAAATCGAGCCAATCTTATGTGAAGATCAGGATAACCAGCATTCAGAATTATGTTTACATGCTATATTGAAATCAAGTGGGCTTTGAATAGATGACGCTCGGCGCATGTTATACTGAAGGGTATCTTGCTGTGACTATTGAGTGAGTGAATCGAGTTTTTCATTTCAGCAAAATTGGCTACGATTCGTGGCGACGCCAAATTCCCAGTCGTCATTTCATCTCAGTTAATACGACCCGAATCCTCCCAATGCTGGCTATACATTTGATTGTAACGAGTGACTGAATAATGATCGGTCTATGGATGATGTGACGGCAATTGAACATGTGTTTTTTCTCTCTAAAATGTAGGCCATCGAATAATAACAAATAATAACAAATGTTTATGATTGATCGTTGGAGACAGAAATGCCATGTTTGATTCAAGTGATTTATGTCGCAAAATAATTATCGTTTAACAGCTACACTGCTAAATATATGCAGGCCTGAAACATTAGCAAATACATAATAAATTTACAAACTATAGCCATAACCGTAACAAGAAATTAAATATACCGATCGGAAATGTTTTCCTAAAAGGATACTTATCGTATAGTTGTCCACTTTCTTCCCATAACACTTGCGATAGCAATGAAGCAAAACAAGTTGTGGCCGAACTATGATTGTAACTATATATAGATGCTGATGATAAGACGCTGCCTGCACATTTTGTACCGGCGTTTCTGCTAGTTTGAACACAAAATACATTCCTGCGGGTACAGTTTGTAAACAGCATGTACGGAAGCCCAGTGTGATCATCAAAACTTCCGTAATACACGATTGGTTATAATGAACAAAACATCACCACCTGTTTCTGTTTCTGTACAGTTTTGTGTCACCGAAGTAACAATCACACAAGGACAATGTAGTTATTATGTTTGACAATCGGAAGCTTTCTTGTTGGAAATACAGGTGCAATTCGCTGTTACCGTATACATACATCACTGTTGTCAAACGATGAGTTGGCATGTTTGTAGCTGCATCGATTACAGAGAAAACACCTGCATTTGGTGCTGCGAAATTATACTATTTGATAAAATATGGCGACTAAGCAGAATAACGTATTTATCGTGCAGGATCGTGATTGACTGGTCAACATATCTGTACTGAATATTGTTAAAGGCAAACTTATCGACGCCAGCATTAATGCAACCAACACATAATAACTATTACAATTGGGCCTTATTTCGTCCACAGAGCATAACAAAGGATTTGTTAATAATTTTGACAAACAACACCCAGTCTCAATTGAAACTAAACAATGGGATAACAGAAGCGAAGAGTGCGGTAAGATAACTGATTTATATGTAGAACCTCCTTTTAGCAAAGGTATAACTCACCTAAATTGCCTTGTACATTGCTCAAAGTGCTGTCATTTCGGTACTGTTGCATTAGTATGATTGGCAGTTACTGCTAAGATTTGACAGTATGAAAAACATGTAAAAACGAACAATAGATTAGGCCTTTCTGAATATATGCATCAATGTAACTGTTATTTCTTCCTATTGCGATATAAAGATAAGATATTTAATACAATGTGTAGTTTAAAACGCTGCAAGAATCTGTATCTTCTATTAGCGGGGAGGGAAAACCCCAAAGTACCCTTCTGGATAACATCCCACAATAATAGGGACCAACTCCCTGGCTCCTCTGCGCCACCTGCCCCCGCCATTGTCCCCATTCACGTTTCTAAAAAGAAAACATTATCTTCCCTATATCTTAATTATTTTTTTACTCTCCCCCAGGGTTAACGGGTGTTCCAGATGTGTGTACTTGCTACAGGAGGACGAACGTAAAATGTCTGAACACCAACCTCACCGAGGTTCCACCAGACGTCTCATCAAACGTCACTCACCTGTACGTATTCCACCAGGTTGGGCCAGAATTGTTGGTTACAAACATTGTAATAATATCATAACCGTGTGAGTAAAATACAATATTGCACTGGCTATGATACCGGTACGGTAACAATGGCAAATCGTGCCCCCGGCTTATCGGGATTGAAGAAGCGCTCTCGTGGGAAACGTTCAACATTTCGCGAGAAAGCCACTTTGTAATTCATCAACTCTGATGTGAAAAGAAAATATAGCTAATTATAATCTTCTATGAATTTGTTCTATGCAGTAATGCAAAAAAAAGATTTTAAATGATTGGATGGGATGGCGTCCTCTTCAACTTGACGATGGCGTACTTTTAACTCTTGAAATCGAGATTCATCAAATGCTTTGTAAATAAACGTTCATATCATAATCCTGATGATCTTCCTCCTCACGAGATATCGAATGATCTGGGTACAAAATGACAAAAATAGATACTAAACAATAAATAAAAACTGTCAAAATCCACAGCCGCTGGTATAAATGTTAATCAAATTGCTACATATTGGTAAAGACATTGTCAGTCTATCCTACCGTGAACTTATCAATGTCGCATTATCTGAAGCGAGAAAGCGACTTTTCCGCCCCGGGACAGGATGAAGCATCCTTCAATTGATCGTTCAGCAGTGAAATTACCCATCCAATCATATTGTATTTAATCAGTATGATTTACGTCAGTAAACTAAACCAGGTTGATAATTTTAAAATAATAGGATGCCCAACCCGCCGGGACCAACACATTTTTTGTTTAAAAACCTGCTCGCAGACTCTTGTGGTGTGTGGCTTTATTATTACTGCATCAGATCAAGATGCAGACCTTTGAGTGGGTATACAAACGGTGGGGATAAGAACGAAGGAAGTGATTCTAATTAGGCGAACTGGCAAACTGATTCAATGATTTCACGAGGGAATCAGTGAGTAATGCTTCACACGTTGGGATAGTATATAGACCCCAAAACTCGTCGTCGGTTATTGTGCTGATTTATTTCGGTTCATTTCCGTTTCGCCGCGGGAAACGGTCTGTCACCGCGAAAACAGAATATCTACAATCAAATCGTGTTGTATTGTGACGGGCCTGCTGCGAATACTAACTGGTTATATAAGCCGTATGTTGTGATGTTGTAAGGCCCGAACGGTCCGGAACGTGTAATGATCTGAATGATGTACAGGTACAGGGGAAAACGTTAACATAATTATTTTATTTAGCCTGTAATATTGATGCTATAAGTATTATCATCTGAATGATTTGTTTTGTTGTTTTTGTTTGTAATTTACCAGGAACCTGAATGGCAACAGAATACGAGTTGTACAAGATTATGTCTTTGCGAAATATCCGAATTTAAACTATTTGTGAGTGTGTTTACATTATCTGTTTTGTTATATTATTTATTTTAAGTTTAGTATATTATAGTACTTTAGGTGTAGTACCGTCTTCGAACTAGTGAAACGTATTTATTCACCAATCGTCTATTCAATTTGACAAATCTTTTAGAATTGCCTTTATCAGTTTATCTGTCTGGTTTGTTTTTTGTTTTCTTTCCTAAAATATCTATTTCATCTGCCTTCATTTAAACAATAGGAATTTGATGAAAAATGGCATTCGAGAATTACCCTTGAACGTATTTGCTGGTCTGACAAATCTGGTTAAACTGTAAGTATCCGCCCAAAAAACTGTCCTTTAGAAACTAACGCAACAACCGACGGCGGCAGCGAAGGCGACGGCAGCGGCAGCGGCAGGGGCAGCGGCAGCGGCAGCGGCAGGGGCAGCAGCAGCGGCAGCGGCAGCGGCAGGGGCAGCGGCAGCGGCAGCGGCAGC
>JAVCKS010044804.1:0-10671 GCA_032273685.1 Pteraster tesselatus
GGCGCACCGCCGCACGCGCGCACCGGTCGCACCGCCGCACTCACCGGGCGCACCGCCGCACTCACCGGGCGGACCCATGCACAGGCACAGGCGCAGACGCCCAGGCGCAGACGCACAGGCAACTGTTTGTTTCGCCACAAACACACGTCCAGGTATTATTTATTTTTGTAATTAAACCAAGGATTCTTCGAAAGCGATTTTAATCACTGTAGCTCGTAAGCCCAAAGAAACCCATTGAAGATAGAACTATAATGACTATTACTATTTACATCCGTTGGGTGCACTGCCAGAAATACCAGGGCATGCATGCTTCTTCTCTTTCACGATACGTATCTGGGTTCTTTCACGTGCATATTTCGTTCCATCTAAAGGATGGAGCAAGTATGGTTAAGTGCCTTGCCCAAAGTGTCACGACCAGGATTTAAACCCAGTACTCCAGGACTTTGCAGTCCAGTGCACTTGACCACTCGATCTTCCATAATGGGGAAAAGAAAAAAATAGTCTATACTGTACATACATGTACATGTATTGTATAGTGTACTGTACACTTATGCCATACCAGTGTATGGCATAAGTGTACAGTACACTTATGCGCCTAAAGTGACTAATATGTCTTGTTAAATTGCAAATTGAAAGGCCTTTTAAGGTTTACGCTTTTTGATCAGATGAACGCTATGGCAACTTCCCATATAGCCCTACAATTATTCCAATACTTTTAAACCAACACTTCTAGAACATTATCAATCATTTCTTTGGGTGAAGTTAAACATAAGTCTTCGGTACGTCATACATAATTTTGCAGCCCAGCCCAGCCAAGACAAAAAGCAAGACATGGTTCGGGGGATGCAACGGAATTATAAAGATATTATTTATTTATTTATTTACCACATCCAACAGCGTAATTAAGAACCGCCAATCACAGGAATGGGATCATTTGATGACTATTACTATGACTTTAGCTCTGCGTGATATACGTTAGCGTGTGTAGCTCCTGTTTGGCAGCTCCTGCTTCTGCAAAAGGCGTAATTCACTGATAAGCATTGACCGGGATTTACTCAACCATTTACCGTGCCGCGCTCATGTACGTACTGTGAAATTGCTGTGAACACACCTGTGAAGATCGGTGTAACATTTCGTTTATTCCGCTAGTTCATGGGCGTTCCGATGTCAAAAAGGTTAGACAAGGTTAGACAAGGTCACCATCTTGATCCGGATCCCGTTTCTCCTTGCGGACTAGATCTGATAATAGAAATCGTCTCATACTCTCAAGTCGAACAAGTTATCCGCAAATGCCCGCCTAAGTATTCACAGCTAGATCCAATACCTAGTAAGATCTTAAAGGCGTGCTTGTCCGAG
Organism: Pteraster tesselatus; assembly: GCA_032273685.1. Lineage (NCBI taxonomy): Eukaryota > Metazoa > Echinodermata > Asteroidea > Velatida > Pterasteridae > Pteraster > Pteraster tesselatus. Next base: position 1,357 of record JAVCKS010044804.1, read on the forward strand.
ATCGTCCCAGTAATTAGGCTAGTTGACTCTTACATCGTGTATGGGATTTTTCCTGAGATATTTTTCCTGAGATTTTTAAGTCTGCAATCGTCTTTCCGATACCCAAGTCGACAAATCCTAAAGCTGCCCAGGCTGAGCAGCTTAATTAGAACTATCTTTTTGCTCGAAACGATGACTCAGAGATCACATGACTAGGTTTCATTTGCATGAATCCTTTCAATCAGCGTACAATCGATTCCACGGTACTGAAACTGCCCTCGTTCGTGTCTAGAATGACATTCTGCATAATATACTGATGAAGGCAGAGTCTCCATCCTGGTGTTACTCCACTCGTATTGATTACTTTAATGCAATTTTTTTTCGGATTGCTGACATCAGCACTGGCTTCTCTCCAATGAGTACAAAATGCAGCCGCTAGGCTACTGACAGGCACTAAGACGCACGATCATATCAATCCATTAATTATGCAGTTGCATTGGCTTCCAGTAAAGTACCGGATTACTTTTAAAGTTTGTTTGCTAGTTTTTAAATGTCTTCAGGGTCAGGCCCCTAGCTATCTGTGTAATTTTTTAAAGACGAAAATTCAAGTCAGAGTTACTCGCTCAGCCCAAGATAAATGTAGATTAGTCCGACCCTATACCAATTGGTTACTACTGCCGAGAGAATGTTCTCTGTTGTCGGCCCGCGTCTCTGGAGCTTGATGTGCGGCTAAGAGAGTCTGAAAGTATAATCAGCTTTAATAAATGCTTATTATTGTTTTTATTATTATTATACATCCAATAGCACCAATGGGGTGCAGACTGCCAGAAATACAGGGGCATGCCCCTTCTGTTTCACGATAAGTAGTATGGGTTCTTTAACGCATGGACGTGTGCAGGATTTTGTGTTGAGGGGGGCTGAGGCATAGTGTTGACTGCAAGTATAGAGCGAAGCGAGCGTAGGTAGCGGAGCGTCCGGCGTGGGGTGCAGGGGTCCGCTTAGGGGGCGGCCCTGGTGGGGTCTAGGAGGCAGTGCCCCCTGCGCTCGTTGGTTTTCAGCGTTTAAAATTCCCGAAAACCCCCCTTCTCGCCCTTTTTTCCTTCAATTTTCAGACTAGTTTTTTAAAAACAACTTAAGGATTTTCTCAGGTTTTCAGAGAAAAATGTTGCCCCTATTTCCTCTGGTGGGGTCCAGGGGCAATGCCCTGGCGGGGTCCATAGCTTAGTTTTCTAAGCTATGAAAACGCCCATTTGTGTTTTGCGGGTCTTTCTGGCCCAATTTCTCATACAGAAAGTGAATAAAAGTATAACAAATCTTATAGTTACGTGTAAGATTTACAGCTCTTTCAGAAACAAATACTTTCTGCATATGGCAATCGGATGTGTAAGTTTTTGAAGCCAAAGAAAGTAAAAATGCATAATGGTCCACTTGGGCGTAAATCCACGAGGTAATTGCTTTTGTCCAGGGGTAACGACACAATAGCTCGTCGCCCCTGGACAATAGCAATACGTCGCGGATTTACGTCTGTGATTTTGCTCCAAGTTTTTGGAGAATTCCCGGTATACATAGCTTGTCTAAACGTTCAACAAGCTTTAATAGTGTTGAACGTAGACTAATTATGCAAAAAGGAGCCAAATTGCATCCTCCTTGGTTTTGCAGAGGCAACAGGAATATCCCTGTGGATTGTGAGCATGGCCAATCCATTGGTCCGCCCCTCCCCCCCTGTACACGCTAGTGTAATATGCATGTCACACGGGACCTAGCTATACTGCTTCACATCCCATCCGAAAGATGGAGCAAGTATGGTTAAGTGCCTTGTCCAAGGACACAAATCCTTATTCACCCTGTATGTGAACTTGGTGTAAGGTACACTCCAGTACACTGGGTAAAATTCCAAGACCCCTTTGAAATTCTACTTGTGAATTAGATTAAAAAGTTTTGGTTAGTTTAAACGCAGTAGATTATATGAATGTGCAACAAATTGATTACAAACATTCAAGAAGCATTAGGAATGTTAATACACACATATAGTTTTTCCAGGGAAAATGAAAACAGTTTACATTCACTCAAACAACATTCCAATTTGCAGCAGCTTTTCGCAGCGTCCATTTTGTCATTCTGTTTCGTTTTCGCTAGGCAACTGTGGGACTAGTTGTGCATCTAAACTCGGGACGCTTTGCTAATCTACAAAAAGAACTACGAAAAAATGACATGTAGGCCTACGTCCTTAAACTGTCTAATGTGTGCATCCATTGTTTTTCCCCCCAACTTAGTTTTTTAGCCAGTTAAGAAAGAAAGAAGGGGAGTTGTGAAAAATAAAGAAATCGAGAAATCAAAAAACAAAGAAACAAAGAATAAAATAACTATAGGGTCTGCACTTGTCTCTTGGTATTTCAAGTATGCTAATTTTGCAAAATAACTGCGTAACAATAACAAAAGTAACAGTTTGGTAGGAATATCTACTGACTCGATGGGCCTATAATTATGCTCTGCTAAATTGAATGCCGATTTCGCACGGCTAAAACGAATATAAATTCACACGCCTTAAAATGCCGAAATTGAATGGCAGTTTCAACTGAAGTGGCAAAATACCGGGTAGTTTCAATAAGATGCATGAAAGTAAAAATAGGCCAGGAAAGCCTACAAATAAAGATTAATTAAACCAGAATTAAACCAATTGGTTTAGGTGCCGCTCTCGATTACCCAGTAATGTCGTAAATATTAGCAGGGATTCCAGCCAGCAATTCCCAACTCAGCGTAGATTGCCAATACAAGAGCTTGACTGAGTTCACTGCAGTTCTTTGGTTAGAAACGAGCTCAATCACTTGCAGTTGAGACCAGTTAAGAACATTGGAAATAACTTTGAAGTCGAGGCTCGGCGAACACAAGGAAATAACATTGAAAGTTCCAGACTCAAACACGCGCTCGACAATTATGATTTTATACGTACATACAGTACTATAGTACGGTTTGTGCAGTGAATTCTTTCTGTACAATAAAATAAAATATATCCAGCAAAAAATGAATATAAATGACAATTGTAATAATTTGTAATAATTTACTTGTAATCAATATAGGAGGACATTGAAGAGGGCAGACTTCACACGTGGTTATGTACAGTACATTTACACAGTGGTGTAGTTTTTTGTAGTAGATGCAGTGAGAATCGTCTCCCAGCCACACACACACACACACACACACACACGTCTGAGAGCTTTCTAGGTTCAGTACCCATGTACCATGTAGACTACTCTATACTGTACTGCATGTACATGTGTATACATCCTAAATGTACGCTAATTATGTATAATTATGGTATATGTACATCTAGCAACACATTGCAATACAACAATTTTAAATGTTATTAAAACATTGATACATATATGAGTGTTTCCATAAATTAGGTTACCAATTTGTGACGGTGTCCCCTCTTACGTTGGGAAATAATACCACCTATTAATTACTATTAATTGTTTAGAGTATTTGCAGTCGTGTTTAAATCAGAATCAAAAGAAAATACTAACATTTTCATATTAAACCACAACAATATAATTAAGAGTCATAATAATAAAATAATAATGGATCCATTTCACAACGTAATCAAGAGGGGACACCATCAGAAATTGGTACCCTAATTTATGGAAACACCTACATGTATATATACAATATAAATTTACTTGTCAGGTATAAGTTATAGTCAAGGCACAACAATAATTTATTTATTGTGGAGCTACAACTCCACAACCCAAACTCACGGAACAGCTTAGTGGGCATTATAATGGAAAACTTTTCCATCTGAATCATCCGTGTAATGATATGATACTGGCTAACAGGGTGGGGTCTATAATTAGGACTGCACTAAGAACAGTCTCCATTTTCTGGTTATAAAGTCACCTAGGCTGCAATTAAAAATGATCAGAACTTTTGTGTAAATTGGGGTTGATGTGGGCATTTCCAGTAAAATCAGCAACTTTTTATTCTGAAGGATGTTCAGTTGGTTACATTTTCACACACCAAAATATTCACAATTTTGTTCCTTTTTTTCCCTGAAAAATCCAAACATATTATTGATGTACAAACATTGGTAGTTTCACTTTTCATACATGTGTGTAGATATATATTCACTTCAAAGTATTACGGTAGTAAGGTTTTCAAATGTTTATAATGGGCCAGAAACATTTAGATTGTGTTTAAAAAAAATAAAAAAACATTCAGCGTTCCATGACACCACATCTTGGAAGTAACGTACTATATTGAAATTAATACTATTCACAACAAAAAAGTAACTATATTTACACCAAAAGTTATGGAAATTTCCAATCTGAGACTAATCTTCACATTATGACCGAATGGGAGTGCCATATAGTCTGCCCATAGAATCCTTTAAGCACAGCTTTTGGACTTTGGAAATCACTTCAAGCTTATTAAAAAGGTTTGCTGGCTGCTTACAAAAAAGCGTAACAAGCAGCGATGAACGAATGCAAACACCACGTACACATACTGTTAATTACCACTACGAAATTGGGTCATGATTCTGCAAAGGCATCCAAATTGAAAGCAGTATGTCCCAAAGTTACTCCTGATGGCAGGTGCTCATGCACGGTGTTTCCTCTGAAGTTTGTTCAACACGTAACAGCTTCCACAAGTGCATTTTAATGTTACGATTCAATGTGCAGTCAATTTTCCCGACACCGTGATCAAACAAGATTGTGCAATACAAAACACAAGGTGCACATCCAAACAGCAATGTCACAGCTGACTACTTACAGTTTGACATCCTGTCTGTACATGTCTTGCGCGCTCTTTGGAATCAAGAACTGGTCGACTCGTGGAACTGTCCCTGTTCGGTCTTTGTAATGCTGACGATGTGCTTGGGAAAGCTGGAAGACAGTAAGATCAAATCATACATGGTCATTTTACCTGTAGTAATTGCAATGCTTAAGGGGACTAAGTAGGGCTGTTTTGATTGAAAATATAGGTCCAACATGAGAGTAGTGTCATAAAAGTAGATTAGAAGAAATTCAATATAATAAAATGGCAAATTAAGGCCACGTGAATTTTTAAATTTTACAACCATACGCATAAAAGTTGGGGCAGTGCCTGTGGAATATATGTCAACATAATGCGTTGCCGTTACAAACAATGGCAGAGTTAGCATTTATATTGAACTTTGACCTCTTGTCATTTCTGAATAATTGCATTTAGGTATATCTGTTAACATAATATTCTATCATTATATTTTGACACAAAAACGTGGCCAGTTAGTCCCTTTAAGCCCTAGAAAAAATGGTTCCTCAGTAAAGTCATCATTGGGGCTTATTAAGACGAAAAACCTACATTGTAATTCTTAGACTGAAACATTTATATTTTGATATAATATTTACTACCGTATTTTATTGGTTCTACAAGTTCTAACCAGAACCAAATTTGAAATGTCTCCTCACCGGGCCACCAGATTAAAATTAATTCTAGTTTATAAGGCCAGATAAAAAAAAAAGTTGTTGAGCGTTCTTTTTTTTGTGAAGTTTGGGTAGAAAGGGAGGTTTTTTTTGTTTTTCTACTTCCCATTGAGTTTTGTTTACATGTAAAAATATAAAATAAAGACTACTTTCTTCTCAAAATTGTTGTATTTCTTCACAATACTAGGCATCCTTCCATATCAATGCCTAAACTCTCAAAATACCAGCGAAAAATGTTGCAATGCACATGCGCTGCTTAACAGCACCAAACTTTGAACGTAAAAAGATAGTTTTTAATGATTTTGTTTTAAAAAAAAATAAAATAAAAAATAAATCATGTCGGGCGTGTTTTGTAGGGTCGGGCGGGGACGCTCAACAACTTTTTTTTTTTATCTGGCCTAATGAAAACACAGTGAAAACATGCAGTTACTTTGTCAAATTCGTTGATTTCTTCTCTGCGGTCATTATTGATATTTGTCAACTCATATTTGGGTGCCGTCCGCCACTGTTCTCTGGTCCTATCTCTAGCATGGATAACGAGATCTGGGTTGTGGGTGTAGACTGATGGAAACTGGCCTCCTTGGGCATAATTGCTCTTGCTCTCGTTGAGTGTCTTTAGACGATAATCCTGGAAGTACTTTGCTGTAGCATTTCCATAGGTTTCTCCGTAATCGAACTTGGCAGTAGGACAATGACCTTTATATCTGCAACAGTATAGAATCAAGTCATCCAACGATAAACAGTCATCCCCAGGTCAACTATATCAATCCCAAGAGGTCTAATTATCCACATTACGGCCTACATGTACTAATGCCATGAAACGTACTAAATCAACTGTAAACTAGAAAATTGCACTCAGCAGAGTGCGAATCTCCACCAGGTGGCAGTATAGTTGTTTTGAGGCTCAAAAGTAGGCTAGCGCCCTCTTGCATTCAAAAAGAGTACAGGGCCGGCCGGCCCTGAATGAATTTAAATACACAAAATTCAGATCTGAATCCATTATCCCTCACTAAGTTTGGTTAAAATCCAACAATTGTCATTGAGTTGGTTCTATGTATGCAAGCGTGATGACACACGACAGACAAAGAGACAGGGTTGAAAACACATTCTCCTGGCAGAGTCTGGTACAGGTAGGGCCTATACCGACTGTAGTCTAGTACTATATACAGCCTAGTACTACTATAGGGAGTACTAGGTTACTACTACTACAAATACTACCCTTACAAAAATATACCATGGTTTAGTAACCATGGTTTCACCACAGTTTAATCATAGTTTAACCATGGTTCAAATCCATGGTAAATTGCCCATTGCACCATGGCAATAACCATGGTAATACCGTGGCAATAACCATGATTATACCATGGTAGTACCATGATAGTACCATGGTATCACCGTGGTAGTACCGTGGTATCACCGCGGTATCACAATGGTAGTACCGCGGTATCACCATGGTAGTACTGTGTTATCACCATGGTAGTACCGTGGTATAATCACCATGGTAGTACCGTGGCATCACCATGGTAGTACCGTGGCATCACCGTGGTAGTACTGTGGTACAACCGTGGTAGTACCGTGTTACAACCGTGGTAGTACCATGGTACAACCATGATAATTACCATGGTGATACCACAGGAATACCGTGGTACTACCACAGTACTACCATGGTAGCATGGTAGTGGTGTGGTCCTACTCTGGTAAAACTCATGATATCACCATGGTGACATCATGACGCTGAAATCCTTCTACACTGACATTTAAATAATGAATATTGTAATATTGACAAATATTTCAAATTTGCCCAGAGAAGTCTATATAATTAATTAATGTCCCATTATGCAAATATTTATAAGCCAAGTCAAGGTCAGTGGGATTGAGAAAACCATAATTATACATGTATATACACATGTATATTTACAGTAGTAGTAGTAGTAGTAGTCTAGGTACGTGTACATGTAGTAGTGGGACTATAGACGCTTATTACAAAATGAGTCCTTACACAATGAACGAAATAAAAGCATTCAAAGGACTTGAAGTGTGTTGGCTTGAAAATGGAACCAACAGGAAAATTGTATTGTTCTACACTGTAGGAAGATTAAGAAGTGTGGAAAGGGTATTAATAAAACTAATATTAGGCAATCAGAATTCTAGCATTAGATTTATTATGTACACTTCATCGAGTATATATTATACAAATAACGAATGTTTAGGAGTTTGATGGTGCGAAATATTGGTGCGAGTCATCTCGTACCTTGGATAACTTGTACATGCTATTATTGAAATCTTGGATTGGTCGTTATGTGTATATTGCATGTAGTTTTACCGTTTTCGATTAGCTGAAGTGATCGATGGCGATTCGTATCCCGGGCATCAGCTCAAAAAAGTATTATTCATGGGCATTGTTAATTTTGTCATGTCAACAGAGCGTCAACAAATTCCTGCAGTCACAAAAATTTGCTACTTAGTCCCCAAACATTTACAATCCTTAGCAGGGTGCAACTATTTTGTAATGGGTTGTAAACTACAATGTTGGATAGTTCATAGCTTTTTCTTTACAATGGTATCATAAAATTTGTTTGTAGGTTTCATTGCTAAATTATTACGAGTTTGCGAATGTACGAGTTTTGCAAAGGTACAAGTTTTTCGAAGGTACAAGTTTTCCGAAGGTACGGATGACCAATGACCTACAATTGTTTATCTGTCCCTTTACGTAATTTGAAAAGTTGTAAATGTACTGATAACAATGCTTTTGCTCGCATTTCGTCTTGTAATGTGCTTGTTATAAACAGATTTCCCCATAAATTGAACAGGACTGTGAAATTGTACTGGTATATCGGGGTTGTCGTTACGACTGAGCTTGTTATAACGGGAGGCGACTGTAAACTGCCATCAGTTGAAAGGCACAACTGATTCATTTATGTCACTTGAAATGTAAAAAATCACACCCTGGAGTGTAATTCCAATCAAGTACTTTACAGTATTATTGTGTTTATAAGAGGACCAAGTTTGAGCCCTTGCCTTCAGGTCTAATGGTCTCTCCATAAACACTTATTAATTATCAATTATCACTGCTACACCCATCTTGTAGTGCTTTTTAAATGACATTGGCATTGTTTTCCTCAAGTCTACATGTATTTTTTTAGGCCAATGTATGTATTAAAGGCCACAGTTAAACATACATGTACATTACATCCACCGCGCATGAATACACCTTTGAAACAGTAGAAGGTGATACCTTGAAAATGGGGCTCAACAGTGAAACCGGAATGTTAAGTCTTAGCCTCATTAAAGTTACCATCTGTTGGAATTTCCCCAATGCACTTAGTTTTGTTTCTGACAATGATGGGGAAATGAATGTAAACAGTGACATCAAAACTAGGAAATTCGGAAGACCAGTGAAATAATTAACCTTATCTGGCAAGAATTTTAAACTATCAACGACAGCCTTGAAACTGATGTTTTCAATTGTCAGTCTACGCACTTTAAGTTCTTTTATATTGCTACTGTAGTACTGTACCGTTCAATCTGTTTGAGAAGCGATATCATTCACATTCTCTTCCTCAATTATTACTGGCTGTTCAATTATTACAATCTTGTGTATTGTCGAACAAGTCATTCTGAAAAGCAACCAGGGTTGTAGTTGCTTCCTGTCTCTTCCTTTTCGCTGACCATTGTACGTTTCTTTCAAATCTTGCACTCGTTACAATAGGAGTTTATATCGTATATTTATACATGAAATAATATTAAACAAAAATCGTGGCAGACAACGCGGCGGGCCACGCGGCAGGCCACGCGTATATTACTAGTCTTGGTGCAAGACGTCCCTGTTCTGTATAGAGGGCGCTATCACTCCACCAACCCGCTATCACATGTTACA
>JAVCKS010044815.1:0-10670 GCA_032273685.1 Pteraster tesselatus
ATATTAGCCTTATTCTGCGCATTTTCGACTCATAAATCGTATCTAAAAAATGCTTGGAACTCACGTTCAGATTTTCTGAAATGAAAAGGTAATTTCTTTATTTTGTATATTTTATTTTGTTTGCTTGTTTTATTGGTTATTGTTGTTGCTCTAACCCAAGGCACTATAATTCCTTTGCCCTTGTGATTACCTCTTCATATTTGTTGTTTTTATATACCTGCCACTGAAAGCAGCTTAATTTGTACTCATTTTGACATCTTTCCGCGTATGTTTAGAAACGCATGTACATCATGCATACATTTTATCGTTTTGTGTGTGTGTGTAATAACTACGACTACAGTGTATCACTTTTTGTACCTTAATGTCAAATTAATGTCCATTTTATTATTATAATTGATGTGTTAATATTTAGAACGCACCGTCAATTGACGAGTGCCACTGATTTAAAAGTGTATGTTCAAATAAATAAATATATAAAATAAACTTATGATCAGCTGCCATTATTTTCGTACTATAGCGCCCTCTGCCCGCCACGAATGCGGAAAGACAATGACTGCGCTACGCGCTATAATTATAGGATCTTTGCTGTCAAGGACTGTGCCTGTGTGACGTGTCTAGTATAATACGTACTGTGACGTAATAGTATAGTGTTGGTTCATTTCGGTTAGCAACAGCGCCAGACTGACAGAAAATACGATCCGGCAGCCTCGTTTTCAAGTTCACAAACTGATGTAGTTTTTATCTATACAGTGCATCTTTAACAATAAATGCTAACATTATTTACATATCCCAGTACAATAGGTGTTTTATTTGTAATTGTGCCAGCACATTGCGCGCTGGAAAATTGTTTATTTACTTTGTACATAATCAACCTGGGGGTAGAGTATTCCCGTGACGTCAACAGACTGATTTAACGCTCGCCGTAAAGGGTACAGGTGACAGACTGATAGCCCCATTCTCCGTTTGCGTAGCAACGTGGTACCCGTGCCTAGGATACCACTTTGGAGTCTAAACAGAGCCCATTCCAATTTACATGTATATCGTCTGCCACTCAAATCCACTGATGAGCGCGGGAAACTGGTATATAATATTAAAGGGACACACAGTCCGTGGTCACAATTACAATACATTAGGCAAGGCTTCCTCGATTACTACAAAAGTGCAACATGACCGAAGACCCATTTTTGTTTTTACATGGTCATTAATACATACAATTCAATTTAATACTGAAACAGCAAACACATTAGCAGCTGTTCGAAGAGGTCGTGAATTCCGCCGATGACAGAAAATCCAGTGAGTGATAAACGCCATCGCGGAATGAGATTTTTACACAAATCAAATAACAATGAAAGCTGGGTAATAAAAATCTGCAGTGTGATACGATTTGTACCACAATTTGTTTGTGCGATTTTGTGGGTGTTAGAATTTGATACTTGATGTTAATTATTTAAAATCATAGTGAAACGAAATAAATATTGCATAATACATGATCTAATTTACATGCATTCCTTAGACAATTATATTGTTATCCTTTAGGGTTACAGACATTGTTTGCATGGTTTAAGCCCCATGTACATTGATCGCCGTATAACCGAAATGCGTGATGCTCATGTGTTTACCTTAAGCTGATGAATAATATTAGGCCAGTGTGTCTAAAAATAGAATAACCAGTAGGCCTATACTTCAACACTCTTGGTTTCGAGACTCGTCAGTGCAGCGGGCATATCCGCAGATTTATTTATCTGTCCGCCCTGCGAAACTAGCCAGATTGTCGGCACTATACTGGAATACTTGTGGAATAATTCCATGAATGCGCCCGGGCTCAGCTCATTAGACTACGTCAATGCGGCTGAAAATTTTCCATGGAAATTGAACAATTCTCCAAATGGTAAGGTATAGAATATAATTTTGGTCATCGGTCAGAACAAGAGTGGATTGTTAATTGATTTGGTTATATTTATTACACAAATCTTGATAATTTAATTAAAATGCGACCATAAAGGTTAGAATAACTTCATGCTTGTGTAGTAAACTAGTATACAAATTGCGCCATGAGTCTACGGATCTAGATAGGCCTATCATGTAACATCCGTTTTAATTATACCCTGCATGTACTGTACTTGTATATAATAGTTGAGTTAAACTTTTTGTAATTGAAACAATCACTTTTGACTCGTGAGTTGAACACATTTAAAGCAGAATCTGGTCCGGGCAAGTTTTGAAATATTGTTTCACACCCATATCACTTATCAACAGCGTAAAAATATCTTCATCTAGACCGTTGATGGGTACATCACTTTACAGCAAAACTATCAGATAGACTATTCAAAACGGGCAGGGCTTTATTTGTCATAATTTCTCAATTAAAGTGAATAAAATAGATATGATTTGACGCTACGCATGTTGGGAGCTATATAGGGTGGGAGACAGTAAGTCAAAACTTGCTGCGGCAACATGGAAACAGCCTCAGCTCTTTGAAAGTTTTTATGTTTTCGATACAAAAATGTATCTTCATTGCATATAGGCCTATAGGAAGAACGATGTTTAAAGTTAAGCAAAGACTATACTGCATAACTAATACGACAACAGTTGATGACAAGTGAAAGGATTGATTGCCCGGTGTTTTTCCGTACGATTTCTGCGGGTATAGTCTGTTGCACTGCACTCGTTTTTAATAACGCCTTTTTCATAATGATTATCATCTATATACGCATGTTACAGTAACTATAATATTGGTCACATTACAGTGTCCGATTTCACTTTGAGAAATAAATTACGATGTTAACTTCTTCATCTGGTAGGTCTGTTCTTGTTATTAACCCTCTCACTACCATTGGCGACTATATAGTCGACAGGAATGTATACCATGTATACCAGTCAATATTATGTAATTCTATTATGAATAGGATACAATGTGTAATTTACCCGGTACTCGCTAGCCTTATTCTGAAAACAATTTGGTAGCAGAAGGGTTAACAGGGAAAGAAAAATCAATCACGGATATTTCATTTTTTCTTGTCATTTTGACGAAAAATACTATACGCAGGTGGATCTTTTTTCTCTTGCCGTATTATAATTTTCAAGCTAATAACAACGGCAAACCTCCCAATTTTATTAATTCAATGTTTGAAATCGGTCACGGAATCGGAATGTTAAAAAATGTTAATGGCCTATGTTTTTGCCATTTATCTGTATCATATTTTGTCTTCATGTTAGGCCATTTAAAAACAAAGTCATGTTTAGCGTCCCCGCCCGCTTCCTTTTTTGAGGCGGCCTCCTTTGTTTTGTTTTAGTTTTTTAAAGAAAGAAATAAAGAATATTTGATCTTTTTAAGAGTCTATATTATTTTGGCCTCATTTTCTGTTGCATCTTGCCCATACAAATCCGATATGTCATTTCCCGAGTCTAAGTAGCGGCCATAAAAAAAAAAAGCTGGCGGCCATTTTGAAAAAAACCAAAAAACAAACAAAGGGCCGCCTCCTCCTACTTTTTAAAAGGCAGGACGCTAAACATGTTTTTGTTTTTAAATGGCCTTATAAGCATGTTCCTAATTTTAGGTATGTTTTCTGAACCCGCGGATGCAAGTCGTTCTCTAAAAATAACACGGAACACTTGCAGTCAGAAAGAGTAAAATATCGAATACGTGTAGGCCTACATGTACAGACTTGGTATTTATGGAAAATATATTATTGACTTCTCGAAGCCGATGTTTTTTTCATTCACGAATGAGTGATTACCCTGGATTCCACTGAGGAACATGTACGGGCCTGGAGCAACGAGCTATAGCCAGACAGTATGGAATCACTCAGGGTGATGTATCGAAGATCTACTGATGAAACAAATTCCCAAAAGGTGTCCCTACTAGTTGTACCTCGACCTGGAACGTCCGATCCCAGACTTACAAGAACGAATGGCGGCTATAGTTGGGCCGATCCCGATTGGTTGGCACTACAATGGCCGTATAGATTCAGCTGATGTGCTATAACTCGTGCTAAGTGGCAGTAACAAAACGGAGAAAATATCATGAAATGCCAAGTGTGTACTTGGCATTTAGACCAACGTTTAGACCAACACTTCGTATAAGGTCACCGAAAAAATACTATTTATATTTGTTGGACATAAGGAAATTTTTGGGCAGCGCCGGTAAAATACTAGCTCATGGATTGGGTACCCGACTGAATCCGTTCATGTGAATTACCATAATGCACAGACAAGACAAAGAAACAAAAAGATAGACTACGCAGTAACCTCTTTATTTTTACATTTACATCAACATTTTTCTTTGATTTCTAGTAAATATTCAGGATGTTGAGGGGTGCTATTGGCGTCCCTTGGTGATCACTAGCCATCAACATGTATGTATCACGTTCACACATACGGCAACCCTTGTTTGATACTACAGTATATGTTTTCTGTGTCATTTATTTCAATTATTATTTAAAATAATGGGCTAAATGCATGTGTATGTCAATGTTGTCAATCTTATTATCTTTTCGAAAAAGTTATAACATCTTGAATTTATATGGAAATAGGTTTATAATTTGTTTAAATAACTGTTGGTGTTAGGCTAAACCTGCTATTTTGTTGAAAGAGTTAAATTTCCGATGTAGGAAAAATGTTCCAGATTTGTAATAAACCATAAAGCAAATTTGTTGTTTATTTCCAATTTTGCAGAAATATTTCCAACTGTGTTTATAGTTAATAATCTATAATCGACAGACAGACAGACAGATAGACTCCACAATAACCTTATTATTGTAAATAACAAAATAAATATTATTAAACATAATTTTAAGAGAAAGAAAAGCGAAAGGATCAGCATGAAATTGATCTGGAGACATAGAGACAAATTCTTCCGCCCCTAATACACACAGTCTGACATTTTCACTGCCGCTAGCAATAATTCCAACCGTCTGGTTTAAGTACAACGCAATTATCCGCTTTGAATAGTTGTATACGGACCCCGTCGCGTACGAACCAGGGGTCATAATTCATCTGTTTGAATTGAATTTAGAATGAAGGAAAAATCAATAATAAGGTATACATGTACACCATTTAAAGGCATGGTATATAACTAGGCCTATCAATGCATGGAATTAATGCATTATTCGATAACACAAATCTGTTGTACCACGGGAAACAAGCTTTACACGTGGAGAAACAAACGTATATAGAAAAACATTGAATATTGAGAACTGCGCACACAAAAGAGCTGACCAACAGAATATTTTATAAAAAATAATGAGCGGTAAAGCGCTTGCCCCTCAGTCCCTTAAGCTCATAAGTCCACGACAGGGCCTCCCTTCCCAGCTGTAAATGGGTTGTCTCATCACTCGGAAGACGGCATGCAAGCGAACAAAGACAAGCAGATAAAAGAATTGGCCACCAACACCATGGTGCCAAGGCTCGGGAAGATATGTCACTATTATACTGGCTTTACTGAATCCGCAGGGAAGGCAGAAGACTGACATTTAATATTGTATTGAAATTGTACAATATATTGCTAAAGCTGAGGCTGTGAGTCCCTTTAAAATATCGTAAACACTTTTGTTACCAGTGATTTTGTATGGCCTGGACAAGTGCAGGCTATATAAAATCACCGAAACTAAAGTGGCATGCGGAATACGGTACTCAGTGTACTGGCACATTTAGAGTATTCTTTCACCTCTGAAATGCTTAAAGGGTAGCTGCAGTGCTTGTCTGCCAATGTGTTGATTCTGTTATAAATAAGTACTTTTGTTTGTATATTATCATGAATAAATAGTGTATTTTGGTGTTTCGACTAATTTTGTTTGGTTTACCCCATTTGAAATTGTTACCACGGCGCGATGGCGCTGTTCGTCGCAGAAACCTACAAACACCTTAGGAAAACGGAAACACGCGTGTGGGGTGTACGTAATGCATGCTGCCTTCCAGGTGACGTCACGATCGCTTTGACAATAAATTAAATAATGTTTAAAACATATTTACGCTTAACCCAAAAAAAGAGAAACTAACATATCAATTTTTAAACATCGTTTTATTGTTTAGACCAATAAACAAAAAATGTATTGCGACGATAGGTTAAGCATATACATAAATAAGTAAAATAAAATTACTATCATGTTAATAATTGTTCTCATAATGCTAACAAAATCAATATAGACAAAATTTCACAAAACAAAATAAGTTATACATAACAATGTTTGTCGATAAAGAATGCTATGCATGCAGTAACTACAAACAGAATGAAAATAAGCAATGGTTGGGGTTGGTTATTGTTGCATAATATACCGGGCTGAACAGTTTGTGTAAGAACATCTCTTTAACCTGGGCATAATCTTGGTCAGTCCACAGCAAATGTTGCCCAATCGGGGGTGGCAGTGGGAGTGGCCTATATCGTAAAAACATAATTATGCACATAATAATGATGCCCAAGGGGATATAGTTTTGTAAGAATAGGAGTGTAACTTTAGGTGTTAGTCGCTGCTATTGCAAAATCGCGCTTGTTTAAAATACGGATTTGTATTATTAAAGATGTTGCCCGTCTGATTTCACCTTAAAAAATTTAAAATTGAATTGATAATTGTGCAGGCTTGCCTTTGTTATCAGCAAGGATATACACATGGGACAAAACAAAAATCCACCCACACAGCTAAAATAACTTGCTGGCTGGATTGACAAGAAAATACTCAAATCTATCAATGGATTTTATTTTTAATAGGCCTACCATAATATCATTTTCAAGTTAGGGCAAACCTAAAAGAGTTTAATTTACACATGGACTACAACATTTTTTCCATCTCCATATTTCCTTGTCCGGATCTTTAACACGATTTCCATGTTTCTTTGCACACAGATCACAACCATTATTGATGCCTAAATGCCATCGGCTCTCTGCTAAGACCGAGTGGAAATAACTTGTCTCCCGTGAATCACTAAGTATGGCGGCCTCCAGACTAGGAACCAAAGCCCTACTGGTCTCAATCATTATTCTGTTTACGATAGCCGCTACGGTATGTACGACTAAAGCCCCTTTTCACTCGACAGCCAAATCTCAAAATCTCACAAAACTGAACGTCATGTGGAAAAAGTTCCGGACGCTTGAGTCTGTCCCAATTGAGTATGTCTCTTGCGAAATTTCAAAGGGAGACACAGCCAATTCATTATCACTATACACTATCCGCCGGCGTTTATCGGATTGTTGATTTGTTTGTTTGTAAGCAGGATTACGCGAAAGGTTACTACCGATCTCAATCATTATTCGCCGCTACACCTATTACTGCATTGTACCATCCACCGGCCGGGCGTTTAGTGAAATTATATGGGTGGGTTGCCCATGGGCCAGGAACCAATAGACATTGATGGGTACGACATCGGAACCCAGGATGAATTTTAATATTCACCATTGCGAGGTAGGAATGTTTGGCTGTTGGCGGAGGTTTTTAAAGTCACGGAAAGCAGAATTTATTCAGCTTTTAAAAGTATGATTATCATACATGATTGATGTTTTGACGAATGTTTCTTAATCTTATTGCAACTATTGCAGTAATAGCGAGGTGCATCTTTGAGAATTCATTGATTAAAAGTTTCTATTTTAGCACTTATTTTGCGCACGTTGACCGTAAATTGTGATTGTTCAATCGAAATTACTCGTAATTAATTCAAAACAATAACGAGGTCTGGAGCAAATTACCTGATAGGTTTTTTTTTTGGGGGGGGGGGGGGTGTAATTTGTTTTCTCGGATTTGACGACATTTCAGAAGTAAATAATTTCACATCGAATTTGATATGGAGGGTATAGGCTAAGCTTATCAACGCTTATTAAACGTGCTCGGCGTTTACAAAATAAATCAATCCAAATAATCCAAAACAAGTTTATCCATTTAGCAACTGACATCTAGTACTGAACAAAATGATAAATGCAACATTTGAATTTATTTGAAATGTGAATAAATAAACAGTGCCAATAGGTGTATATCGGTGGTGACAGTGATCGGCGACGGTAAAATCATATCACATGACTGCTTAATGTGCGCATTCCCCCCTCCCAATGTTGCATTTGTAATTTTGTTTAGTATAAGTATTCTTCCCGCCTCACACCTTTTCAACTTCACCGGGCCACCGGATCACCGGATCGACGCACTGGGGAGGTGTGAGTTGAACAACCCGGGACCGATTTCACCGGTTCACCGCTTCATAATATCAAACATGATATAACCGCATGCCGTTTCGGCTTTGTGTTCGGAAGCTTTTGCCATGTTATATATCATTTTCAAATCTAATAAGGGCAAACCTACCGAATTATCGAACATCTAGAATTACTTATCTGGGTGAAATCAGTCTAGAATATGGAACAGAACAATTTGAAACAGCTTAAATTATATGCAGAAGCGTCCGCAAGTACATGTATATACTGTATAAGCTGTTATTTTCGCGAGGGTTTTATTTTCGCGAATTTCGCAAATTTCGCGAATTGAATATTATCGCGCATTATATAACACGCGAAAATATTGTCACCTCATCATACGGAAGTACTGCAGAGGTGTCATTCGCGAAAGCAACGACTCGCGAAAATGTCTCTTAGCCTGTCATTCGCGGAAATATCTGCACGCGAAAAATAATATCAGCTTATACAAACACGTTTTTCCTTGTCCAGGTCTTCACATGATTTCCACGTTTCGATTAGTGCACAGCTCCCAACAGTTATCGATGCATATTATGCTAACGCTCTGAATTAGTTTTGGTCTATACTTGCAGGCTTTCCCCTCATTTCTTCTAACTCTCCTGCCTATAGGCCCTTCTAATCAATAAATAAGGCACTATATCTGGATCACGATTTCGAATTTTAGACATAACCCTAATTATGTCTATAGTACCGTGATGGTACCCGGCGATTTCAACGATTAAGAATCTGAATAATTGTAATCAGATATTTCGCTGGCACACGTACTCCGCTACGTGCTGGAATGTAGATGAGTCCTGGACTCGATAAAGTTTTCACCCACAGTCACAATAATAGCTAACATTCAATCATGGAGCTACATGTATTAATGATTCAACATAGTATTCCCTCATTTGGTAGGGTATGATGTGTGTATGTTCAATTTGAGAGATATTTAAAACTTGAGGCTTTGCATAGTGGCGATCAATATATAGATGGCTATGTGTTAATAATCTCTGTTTTCTCTCGACGTTTCGACTAGTCTACTCTAGTCATCATCAGGAGAGCGATGACGTCTCCAGATGATGACTGGAGAAGATTAGTCGAAACGTCGAGAGAAAAAAGAGATTATTATCACATGGTGTACCTGCATATATATTGTTTTACCATTTTAGTTTCCGCAGTGCACAGTTTGATAGTAATGTAAATATAAACAGAAGGGGGCTCGCATAAACTTGTTCCGAGTATCAAGATACTTTTAAGCCAAAAACAAATTGACTGAAACATGAAACCATGAGAATTCGCCACCGTTATTATACACACTGCACTTTAATCTCTCAACAGGGAATGTCCAAGTTGTCCGCATTGACGATTTTCATGATATCATCTCTAGTCTTCACTACAACGTTGATTGCCATGTGCTTTGACAAAGCCATCCTTCACTTTGCTACGCGGAAGATTGAGAAGGCTGAGAAAGATACTAGTATTTCAGCGAAGACTGACTGATGACGGCTGGATCCATCGTTTCAACGTGCCTTTTACCTTGTTGCCCTTTGCAGCACTCTATACATATAAACGTAACCCCTTTGGGAAAAAGGTTACTTAGGCCAAACAAAATAATAGGTGTGTTTCCGGTTACCCGACCCTACCTAGTAAAAACAGGTAAAACTTAGACATTTTATTACGTTTGAGAAATAAAATTAAATGTTTTCCTTCCGATCCCCGACCCCGCGCGATGCTTTTTGCGCGGCCGGAATGAATGACTCAGTGTTGGGCGAAAACTGTTTATTTGAGCCTGATTCGAGCGAGCGACACGTTAGTTTAATGGGTGTAAAAACATGGGTGAGACTAGCTGTTTGGGAGTCTCGTGCTGCAGGTATCAGCTCAGATAGCCGGCGAAGCTGTTTCGGCGGTATTGAAGTTGCGTCTGCATTCTCTGGTGCGAACGCAGCTAAAAAAAGTGTTAGTACCAATCCCAACCCTATTTTTTTTTCGTGATAAAATATTTTGGCAAAATAAAATGTTATCTCCTACCTACCTACCCTATTTTTTGGGAGAATGTAACAGGGAACACACCTATTATTTTATTTGGCCTTATAAGTCGGGCTATTTCATTTCCCGGGCATTTCACGTACATAGTTGTTGTGCCGGCAAATAGCTGTTTGTGCCGGGGGAGTCAAATAGCCTGAATAACTATTTTGAAGATACATTTGTAGATTTTAATAAAGCAAATTTGCCATCTGGTCTTTTTCTTTATATTCAAGTCGTATTTTTCTCCTATTCGTGGTTGGCATAACATTGTATGCAGGAATGTGGGCTATTCAATTACAAATCTAATTGCGCCAGTAGGAAATATAGATGGGCTAGAATCTTTTTGGGCTAGCAGCTTATTTTAAAGCCCTTTGTTAACTTTTGGGGTTATGACAAATTTTAACAAACACAAATAAATGTCTTAAAGAGGGAGTAAA
Source organism: Pteraster tesselatus (assembly GCA_032273685.1). NCBI lineage: Eukaryota > Metazoa > Echinodermata > Asteroidea > Velatida > Pterasteridae > Pteraster > Pteraster tesselatus. Next base: position 10,612 of record JAVCKS010044815.1, read on the forward strand.
ACGAAAATCAACATTATGACTTTTCAGACAGTCTTGATAGCCTATGCATCCCCAATAAC
>JAVCKS010044837.1:0-10669 GCA_032273685.1 Pteraster tesselatus
TACATAGGGATCTAGGTATCTAGCTACATAGGGATCTAGGTATCTAGCTACATAGGGATCTAGGTATCTAGCTACATAGGGTTCTAGGTATCTAGCTACATAGGGTTCTAGCTACATAGGGATCTAGGTATCTAGCTACATAGGGTTCTAGCTACATAGGGATCTAGGTATCTAGCTACATAGGGTTCTAGCTACACAGGGATCTAGGTATCTAGCTACATAGGGATCTAGGTATCTAGTTACATAGGGATCCACAGAAGTAATCTACTTTTTTGTGCTTTTGCCATACAGGTAGCATGGTGTGTAGGATACCCAAAGACCCCCTAGATGGTCCCCCGCTAGTAGTGGGTACCCTGACACTCCTTAGGCAGTTTCACTCTGAGAACACAGACCAGTTTCTGGCTCTGCTTGGACAGTATGTACGTTCCTCAGTTGAAAGCACAGCCGCGGGGTAAGTTAGCAAGGTAGAGGTATTACCCCCCTACCCCAGCTCTTCCCAGCACTCACTCTACCATTATTCCATTACTTCTCTGCAAGTCACTCCCCTTTACCCCCTACTCCTGCACCACCTTGCACCATCCGCAGAGGCACTCCCTCTACCACTACCACTACCACTACCCCAGCACTATCCTGCACTCCATAGAGGCACTCCCTCTACCACCACCCCAGCACTACCCTGCACCATCCACAGAGGCACTCCCTCTACCACTACCCCAGCACTACCCTGCACCATCCACAGAGGCACTCCGTCTACCACTACCCCAGCACTACCCTGCACCATCCACAGAGGCACTCCCTCTACCACTACCACTACCCCAGCACTACCTTGCACCATCTTGCACCATCCACAGAGGCACTCCCTCTACCACTACCCCAGCACTACCTTGCACCATGCACTATCCCCCTCGCACTATTCCTGCACTACCCTGAAGAGGTTCCCTGCACCAATTTGGAGTATACTTTTCGAACGCTCTTAAAACCATCATTAATAAAGGCTTCAATAAAGGCTTCAGCTTTATCAGTTCTGTGTCATCTTGTGCTTGACAGAGGTAAAGCCTCAGAACTTCCCACGGATGTTATAAATATCCTGGCATTCCTCGAGGATTTCACCTACTACGCTGGTCTTTCAAGACAGGTAAGAAGTCTACTCACTTTTTCCCAGAAAAGTCCAGTGATTGTTGATAAACTATAAAAAACCTGGTAGTTAACCCTTTAAATTAAGGCCTTTTTTTTCGATTTTGAAGGTATTGTATTATATTATAAAATAATGTGATAATATAATTACAAATATCATCAAATTATACATTACTGGAAAGCTTACACATTGGGCTATATTGTGGATTTGTTTTTGAACTACCATGAGCCTTTGCAAAAAATGGCGGCCATTTTTAATCGGCTTATTAGTTAATTGTATATGGATTTTTTTTTAATAATATGCAAATTTCATATATATTACAAATAGTTCGGAGGGTTTTGGAAATATATTTACAAAGATGGATATCAGAGCTTTCTAAAAATACTAAAATCAAGTGAAAAAGTTGAAATTTAGCAACTAAAATTAGCCACTAAATATGAACCATTACTCGAGCAAGGATTGTGTCTGTGCATACGCAACTGGTGACTGCGCGTGTATTTTCAGAAAAAAGGAAACTGTGCTGGTTTGGTTTCTTTCTCGTTTTATATCTCGTTACATGTACGCCGCACCAAGGGTACCATACTATTGTTGGACAGCTTATATATTCAGCTTTCCAATGGTACCTAACTTTACCAGCAGAGGGCAGTAGAATATTTTTGAACAGCGATTTATTTTATCGGTGGCCAGCGTCCGATATTGCACAGGGCTGAGTTTAACGGGTTAAATCAATCCACAAAACCTTTACAACTTACACTTTGGTTCATAAAAGCAACTGTCTGAAGTTGTATGCCCAGTGATATATAAATTGTTACCTGCTCCTGAGAGTAGAATGGTTAGTAGCAGAGGTTGTGCTTATAGCTACGTTAGCAGCACTAAGTCAATAATGTTTTTTTTGTTTCTATGCAGACTATGGAGTCTCACATTCCAGCATATATCTTTGATGAGTTTAAGAGCTCGTGCCAATAGAGGGACTCCGTGCGACATCATTATCAGAAATACTGGGGTCAAACTATCCAATCATGAATTTGATTTGAGACAGCCATTGTGCCATCCTGCTGTTATAGACCCTATGGACTCGAGGCCATCTTGTGGGGCGGGTCCTGATATTTCATATGAGATAGTACCAGTTTACCGATGTCTATCAGATGTCTGCCCCACGGTCTATTGTTACATCTATTGTTACATCTGTAACCTTCGTTAAAATTATATTAATTTAAATATGGCTGCAGAATTATCAGGTACGCCTGATAATTCTGATATTTCCTATGAGATAGTACCAGTTGACCGATGTCTATCAGATGTCTGCCCCACGGTCTATTGTTACATCTATTGTTACATCTGTGACCTTCGTTAGAATTATATTAATTTAAATATGGCTGCAGAATTATCAGAGATTCGTTTGTAAATGAGAAATATGTAAAGTTATAAATGCACAAATAATTTTAAGGAAAATGTTTTACGATGGTATATTTCTATTCAGCAATGAGGATTGCATGAATGCAACTATAGAGAATTTATCTGATTGAAATATTTTGGATAAAAGAAGGAATGTCAAATGTGAAGGAGATTTTATTATAAATAGATTTGCACAAACTACAATACTTCTTAGAGAAAAACAGTTGGGGTTGTTGGTGTAATCCCTGTATTTTGGTTTCTGGAAAGGGGTGAGGTTCAACAAAAGGTTATAGCCTAAAACCGAGTGGAGCTGAGGTATACAGCTTGAAATACATGTCTTCAACTGAAAGGCACCCCCAACTGAGGATAGTTTGTTTTGAAAGTAATTAAGTACACTTTACCTATACTGTGGAATACATGTTTGACCTATTCCGTCATCATTAATGTTCCACGATCCTCAATGTTACCAGTCGCAAAAATATTCTTGAGAATACTGTACGTGTATTACAGAAGCAGGTACACAACATTCCTAACCAACAAATCTCGCAGATTCAAAGTGATGTGGTCTTTCACGGAGACCTTCTTCAAGGTTGATTTCAAATAATTTCAGTTAATATTAAGCTATCGTTTAATTGGATCGTTGATTGTAATAGCCAAGATCACTGATTGAAGTTAAGAAATATTTGCACTTTTGTAGTTTTCATAAAATGTGTAATCTGTCTGGCATACTATTTTGGTCAACATATACAGGATGTCACCTAGTACGTCACGACCAAACCAAAACATGATGCGCGCGCGCGCACACTGGCAGGCAAAAACAATCGATTATTACTACAGATGCCATATTCTCAATAACGACCTACACAGCGAACTAACTGGCACTCTTAAGGAAATTTTTGTTTGACTTCGCAACTCTCAGAACTCTCAAATAAACCCGAAAATTATGATTTAATTCTGATAGATAATTCTGGTCGACTCAATCGCCATTCATTAATACGTGTACAAATAGACTTCCGGGTTCGTCTTTTGCCTGTCGGTCTGCGTGTCACGTGATCAAAAAAGCTATTGTCTATACATACGTATGGCGAGGTAATTGTATGTAAAGTGATTTGAGCGTTTTACAAAGTGCATGATCTCGAGTGGGTGATCTAACCCAGGACTTACTGCTGTCTAATGCAGACAGGCCCGCGGAAGCATATTGGGCGGAGGTTTTCAGAAAGGGTAGTTACCTTTTTAATTTAGTTTCAAAGTTTTGCAAAAGAGCTAAAAGTGTACCAAGGGCCTACCAGGGAGTGAAAAAGCCTTATCTTCAATGCAATCTCTAAATATATTCTACGAAAAGACACAATAAATAAACAGACATCAAATAGATATTGATTCGTCTGAAAACGAGAAGAACCAGATGCAGATGTCTAAATAACCACGGACCACACCGGGCATGCGCAATCGGCTCCCAGGTTACCGATCGTACTGTCACATCGTTCTACCTATATTCTTATCTTATATTATTCTTGGATATTCAAACGTTGCCCTCCTCGAATCGGATTACATGTGGGGGGAGGGGGGTACTACTGTTTATTCCTATGCATGGTTTGTAAAAAAAGGAAAGAAATTATAAATAAATGAAGAAATTATGTCAATTATTATGAGTAGTTTTTCATTGGTTAAAATATTGTATACATGTACGTGTACAACAATGGACACTAACAAATTTTTTACCAACTTGTACAATTTATGGCTACGTTCATAAATTAGGGCGCTAAAGTTGGGAAATGTTCAACTTATTACTCTTTATTGTTTCATACCTGTAGTTGTATACAAGTAGAAAAAAAGTCAATACTAACATGGGTGGTACTTCACCAACATAACGATGACACCAGCACCACTTGGCACACTAATTTATGGACTAACCCATTTCTAAAATAGGGTCGCTTATCATCCGGGTTGTTATCGTCGTAATTAGAGCCAGTATCTCTCGACCTATGATATTGATTTTTCTAAAATCAATTTCACAACCCACAATAATTGTTCTCCAATCTTTATCTTGGGACCTATTATTCCGAGAGGATCATAACAAGACAGGAATAACGATTTATGGTGAGTTTCTTAATTACAATTTTTCGTAATGTTTACCTTTCGAGTAGTCACTTACACGTAGTTAAAATTCTTTTCTCGTAACTTTAGACGTTTGAATTTCGGTAAAGTTTTCTTGTTCACAAAATTTGATCCACCGTACCTAAACAACTTGTGCAACAAATTCAACATGTTTAGGTTTTTTTTTTCTCCAAAAACTTTCAATATCTGCATAAACTGTGAATGCACTGAACTTTAATACGTTTAATACGTTTTATAGAATAACATTTTATATTCCTATATAACGATATGAATTTATTACTAAAACTGATTAGTAGGTTTTGCACGTAAGATTCATTACTGGTATCTAAATTGATTGAATGTATTGATGAAAATTGAATAGAATTTACAAAAGGTTTATTAAAAAGGTGAACACGAAAACTAAAAAACATGACCACGATAATTATGGACGCAGGTGGATGGCAAGGGCTACAAGGCAATTTACAAGCAATTTCAGATTCCTGTTGCAACAGTTCACTGAAAAACCTGAATGGGCTCGCCAGAAAAATCTGCCGTGAGGCCAAGAACAACTCACGTATCGAAACTATAGGGTCGTACTGGACCCCCTTCACCACCAGGCAGGGACGAAGACGGTATCCAGACCAAAGATGAAGATGGTGGGAAGAAGGGGTTGAGGAATAAGTGGTGGGGAGGGTAATGAGGGGTGGGGTTGGGTTCGAGGTGCTTGGTGGAGATTAACGTCTGTCAGAGGGGTTTTGGGTTCAGGTAACATTACTTCACCGACGACTTGCAGCACATAGTAGTATGTACTACTTACGCTGTCACAAATATTACTTTGAAAAACCTAAAAACACTGCAGAGCTCTCCCTGAATAGCAGCATCCACACATCGCACACAACACGTCTTCAATGTGGACTAGTTCTAAATGTTATCTTTGTTACTTTTGATGTCCGCGTTAATACATTCTGAATCTATAAGTCAAAGTTACTTAAGCTGTGGCGCACAACAAATTGGATAAACAGATGTTTTAGTAAGGAATTGAAATGCATAATTTCTTCAGAGTAAATGTTACAACTGTCTGCTTGGCCCTAAATTCGATCACACACGCCTTTTATCCTCTAAAACAATTGTATGTCTAGTGAGCCTCCAATCATTCCCGGCCTTTTCAGGCCCTGGTGACCCTACTCAGTCTCCACGATCCACTGGCCGCGCCGCGCCTGGATCAGCGTCTGTGCATGGAGCGTCTGCACCGCTTGACCTGGGGGCAGTTTCTTAGAGCCCGTTAGCATGGATTCTATGCTTACGTTTTAAGCCATAGGGTTTGTGCATGGCTGCCTGTAAGCGCAGAATTCCACCGTAAGCAGCGCTATAAAATTGGCTCCTGCTGTTGTGCCACTCCCTGATGTCATCGCGCCGCCGCCTGGCATTCTCTACGGTCGCTGTGCTGAGCTGAGCGATTCGAATGACGAGTCTATTTTTGTTATGTCTATGATAGCTGCTTATTTTGTTATTTGTTTTTATTTATATACTCAAGTTCAGATCCAAGGAAACTTTTAGCCAACATGGAAATGCACCAGGTAAGCATGTTCTAATAACTACAGAACTAGAGTTTATATCTGTAGGGCCTAGGTCTTTCACTGAAGTCTTTCACGGAACACAAGACTCGGGACAGTCTTCGATCTCAGCTTTTCGTGATGTGCTGTAAAACTAGAAGCGAGTTGCAACTTTACAATTACTGAAAACGTAAGGTAAAAACAACATGGCAGCTGTTAATGCATTGAACGTATTGGCGCAGTAATTTGACACCACTGCTGTGGTAGTCGCTACGCGTTCAACCAGCTAGTTGTCCGTGCTATTGGCGTTGTTTTGACACGGCAAAAACTCTCCTATCAATGAATAAATTATCCCTTGCTCTTGCCTCTCAATTAACGACTCAATTGATATTGTGTACGGTACCGGTACTAGTGACAGGTTATCAGTAGTGTAATAGACTATCAGTCTATCGATTATTGCTAAAGATATATTATCAGATATCAGATCAATTGAATTTTGAGAAATAATGTTCAATAATGTTAATGTTAACAAAATAATTTTAACTGTAACATTAGTATCATTTCGTTCACAGAAGTTCAAGTCGACGGAAAGCGAGATTAAACTAACATTTGGCGATGACAATGCTAAGGTAGATAATTCACAGTATAACTCACAATGCAGACCCTTGCTGTCACTAAAAATGTATCATATCATGGTACAGCCCCTAGTGGTGCCCAATTAGAACTGTATCAGCTCACGACCCTTGTCGTTATAGTTTATCAAAGCTGTGTTGTTTTGTTTTGTCTCTCTGCAGCAAAACAGAATATGGCTGTTTATTTTTATTGCGGTAAGTGCAGTTTTAACCTTATAAGTTATTTATTTACCAATCAGCCTATTCAGGGTGGGGCTGCTATTTGTTTAACACTAGAATTGTTTAACACTAGAATTGTGTGTTCGTTATTTCAAGGTGGTAGTTTTCATGTGTGGAATCGGGGTTGGTATCGGTATAGGCTACGGTATTTGGTACAGTTGCCCCGATAGCCTAGTAGCAACAAACCCGCCCCCGCCGTGCTCATGCCCGACCAACGTCGCACCGGTCGAAAGCACGACAGCTCAGGGCAGCACATCCCCGGGCAGCACACCCGCCGTTAGTACACCCGCCGTTAGTACACCATCTGAGCCTGAAGGTATTAGATTACCTAGTGTTGGTAGTGTAACAACCTTAATGCAGAGACCGTGAAATTAAAGACGTATTATGTATAAAAGCGTATTAGTAAACCTACAAACCCATCCGAAATTATTTTTGTTGAAATAAAATAATAAAATAATGGCTAAAGTATTAAAATCGCTATTCAATGTATTTTATTGGTATATTTTACACATAGGCGTTTTTGTATGTTGTTTAAAATATTACTGCTGTAATTCTTTACAGATCACATTTGGTTAAACAACACGTGCTTCACGGACCAGCCACCCGAGTGTCCTGATGGGTATTATGAATATTCAATATTTTAAAATGAATTGTTATTCATTTGTAGCCATTCTGATTGGCTCAGTTACTGTTGATATGGTAAAGAGTCTGCGTTATGATGTTGCGGTTTTCAATACGATTCAAGGTCTACATCCACGCCACAGAAAAAAACTACTATAAACGGTATTCACAATAATGGCGTTCACAAATTAATGGTTTAGAAGTTGTTGAGCGACGTCTGTCTATGAACTGTACGTTGTGGGGCAGTACAGTATCTACGCTGCCCCACGCGGTGACTGCCGTTAGATAGGGTCTATTGAGATTTTGTTTTAATTCCAGCGTTGATCGTCCTCCCTTGATTCTCGTGTCTTTGGATGGGTTCCGATACGACTATCTCGATCGGGGGCTCACGCCCAATCTGGACAGGCTAAGTAAGTCAAAATATCAAAACAACTTTCTGTAGTAGGAAAATAAAAGCGCAAACAATGGTTGATATGTAGCTCCTGTGCCAAAACTGACGCTGAAACGGGTTCGATGTTTTCTAGGTCAATCAGACTGAGTCCAGGTCACGACCTGTGATAGATCAGTTTCCTGGTCTGAGCTTTGACCATCGGATTCATTATCGTTATCACGGCGAACAAACATGGCGATCTTGTTATTCATTCTACATGTAGTTAGCTGTGTCGGACACCGGGACGAAACAGCTCTTGTTTTCGTTCAGATTTTTTTTTAAATTCTTAGATTCTTTTTTCTTTTTCCACTTTTTCATCCTACGCTGGACTTTTAGGTCTAAATCATTTTCGATCACGTTCAAACTTGGTGCATGCATTGTACATCGACTGAAGATGTGTCTCGAAGATTGACGTCGTGATGACGTGTCGAGTATCGGCTATGAGCCAGACCCCCCCAAATTTACCGGTCGGTACCATACAGATGGAATAAGGCTCATTGTGATTTTTAGCAAATATATAGGAAAAAAGGTGATAGCAGTTTATAACTCTCGACCATCTCTGTGTTATCACCCGAAATAGTATTATACCCCCGTTTCGCTTCGCCAATTTGCTATTTCGGGTGATAACACAGAGACGGCCGAGAGTTATAAACTGCTATCACTTTCTGTTCATATCTAGGGACATATATCTTGCTAAAAATCACAATGAGCCTTACTCCATCTGTATGGTACCGACCAACCCCCTTGGCTCATAGCCTACATTGTAGAACATTCAAGGAAGCTAGTTATATACAACGTGGACGTATAGGTGGCTTTGTTGTATTGGGTTTTATTGCAAGACACAGACATACACAAAGGCAGATCGACACACAGGCAGATCGACACACATGCGCAGACACACAGACAGACACACATACATACACACATACATACACACATACACGGAGGCACAAACACACACAGGCACAGACGCATAGGCACAGACACAAAGACACAGACACAAAGACACAGACACAAAGACACAGACACAAAGACACAGACACACAAAAAACGAAATAGCTCTGTGTTTGTTTCGCAACAAACAGAAATCTAGTTCTAATTCATTCTTATTGCCCCTTCTCTCCAGGAGAGTGCGGTGTTCGTCCGCCGTACATGTACCCAAGCTTTCCAGCCCTTACATTTCCCAATCACTACTCCATTGCTACGGTAAAAAAAAGAGATTTCTTTAAAAACTAGGCCTCGGTTATTATTTTATGTGGTAAAAGATGTTACTGATAATGTTCGCAAACACTGTATAATATTGAGTAGAGGCTGTCGTAATAATATACCGTACCCACAGCTTACCCGTGATGATAAGGACGTGTCACTCATAATTGACAAGGGGGTGCTGAGTGACTAGGACGTCTGCACTAGGAAGCAGAAAATCGTGGGTTCAATACTTTTCCAGGCTCGAGTTGCCTTTACATTTGTTTGGTCTCTAAAGGCGCACAGTACAAAACCGACATGCTTACAGTAACATCATAATTGCGTACAGCATATATTGACAGAGAAGCCTCTTCCAAAGTGTATCTGGTAAATTGCAGATTCTTTTTTAGTGTAACCTTTATCCCTTGTCTAAACTGAATTAATGGTTCTGAAGAATAATAAAAAGCTCGGAATAAAACACACTCTTTTTAAAGTACACTACATGTGCTGGCTCAGTGCTATTATTTGGGGCCTATCGCGTACATTGACGGCGGAACCGGGGGGCCCTACCCTTTGCAATGCCCTGGACTATAGTCACGTCTTGGTAATTTGGGACTGGATCCGCCGCCGACTGCCTCCCCCAAAAATCGTTTCGCCACTGGTGATCACCGTGTGTCAATCTGCCAGCATCCATTAGTAAACATTGAGTTGAAATATATTTAAGCCTGGCTTATTCTTCTTGTGATTGTACTAGGGGCTCCTACCTCAGAACCACGGAATCATTGGTAACAGCTTCTTCGATCCTGAACTATATAAGTCCTTCTATATTGGTGGATCGGAGGCGAATAACAGCTACTGGTGGGGCGGGGAACCAGTGAGTAATCGCCGCCATCTTGTGTGGCAGTAAGATATCATGGTAGAGTAAAATGACTTTCAGAGGGGGGGGGGGGGAATGGTGCACCTCAATTCCCCCTTTTTTTAAATGTGAAATTAGGTGTACAGCAACATAGAGTCCGTGTGAATATCTCTCCAATTTCTCAGATAAATTGACAGATACAACACACAAATTCATCGTACATTCCGACGCTGATCTGGCTCCACCACCAAAATCTAGTTAGCCTGACGGTCATACAATTAATGATCACGGTTCGCCAGTATCTTTTTCGCATTATCCTGATTACAAACCCAAACCAATAACTACGACGCCAGCGAAAACATAAATCTCCTATAGGCGGAGATAATCACTAAAAACATCCGATACGTTTCTCTGTCATCCGTAGATCTGGAATACTGCTATGAAGAATGGACTAACTGCCGGCTGTTATTTCTGGGTCGGTTCAGATGTTGATATACAAGGTATTTGACTACTTTTGGGTCGGTTCGGATGTTGATATACAAGGTATTT
>JAVCKS010044848.1:0-10667 GCA_032273685.1 Pteraster tesselatus
GCTAACATTACTAAGTGACTAGCCCTCAAGTCTACCGCCGGCCGCCGCTAGTGTGTGTCAACTGATGCTTCAATAATGAATCTATTTGTAGTCACTTAGTGACAAGCTGTATACTGCTTGGTCAACAACAACAACACCAACAGCAGCATGACAGGATGATAGTAGATTGTTTGGTGCAGGAAGATGATCAGTTGTTAACTTGAAGTAAGTTATGGTAGCCTAGTCCTCCTCAAGGAAAGACCTGTAAGGAATCAATGACCAGTCCTAATTGTCTAAAGTCAATTGATAACATTTTGGCACCAAACTCCTCCTATCTTGCTCATATACAGTACAAGCACCTGAATAAAAGCACCTGTATGGTTTTCAGTAGTTTGATGATGGCTGGGGTCTATTTGCACCAGGTTAATGGTCTTTCCTCAAGTCATTAGAAAGATTTACAGGCTGACCTAGATGCTCGTAAAACGGAGGGCAACTTAACTGCTGGATTGCTGTGTTTCTCAGCCCACATAAACAGACTGGTTTCCTGTGGTGTGTGGTTTAATAGTGTGTTTTTGTACAAGTGCACTCTCACAGAAGTCAAGTTTAACTACAGATCTTGGAGTACCTGTCGGTGTGTGTGGCTCTATTCCCAGTCAAGGAAATGTTTTTTATGTGATTTTAAATTTTGAATTGTTATATTGAAATTTTTAACATTTGAAATTTTTAACATTGAACGCTTCAATTATTTTTCAACATTGTAAAATTGCATTTACCTGGACAAGGTTAACTTACCAGTTGTGCTCAAAAGTTAGTGAACCCCACAATGTACTGTGTTCAACATTTTGTTGGTTTATTGGAAAGCCGTACAATAAATGCAGAAATGTACAACTCAAGAAAATTCCAGACACATCTGAGGCAAGTTGTGTTGTATTTGCTGATCATTCTTGACCCTGAGTTGTCCTTGTAGATGTGTAATCATACATCCTTCACAGTGTCACACTGCTGGGTGTAAACATGTTGTTTGCTAGAGACCTTAATAATGTACATTTCACGGTGGGGTTCAGTAACTTTTGAGCACAACTGTAGATTATCCTACACTAAACAGTTCTACAGTTCACTTGAAATAAATCAACCTTGCTCCCCATTTCCTAAAATATAATCCAAGATGCCAAGGTAAAATTTCAACTTGCATCGACTTCTGTTTATGATTAACTTACAAATCCAAACTATCTGACAGTCAATGATAATCGATTGGTTCCACAGGCATTGAGACCTTTAATCTTAACAAAGTTAAGCCCAGCAGCCCCCTGCAAGGCCTTTTCACTTTACACACATGTAATATTTACTCTACAACTCATAAATTATTATTCCTTGGACCAAGAACCCATTCTCCCAGGAGATGTTAAGAAGTTTAGCCCCCACAGCCCCCTAAAGAAACTACCCACAGTATTTCATTCAAAGCAAATGTTTCCTCAAGGGATGGGAGCCCGTGAACTTGAAATTCTTGAAAACAAATTCTTAAGGCGTCAAAGAGCTTGGTAAGTTTTGAGGACCCCTGCACCCCCTTGACACACTCCAATCGTCACCTGTGGCCGTTTATCATGCAAATTCCCGGTCGTTAATACACCAGTCGGGTCTTAGCATGCATACATGCTATTTCTTATGCTGATCTTATGTGAAGCTGGTAACAGGGCCCAGGGGGGACCAGTTGTGCTATATTATAGGAGAAACAGGCGTTGTGATTTACATGTCTCCAGACATTTTATGTCTTGTACTTGAACTCCTGCGAGTTGCATATATAGTGGTTGATTATAAAACGTGCTGGTAGACTACCTGTGTTTAGATATCATCATCAAGTCCGACCTTCAGAAGAAATGTTGGAAGCATGGTATAACTTAACAGTGCACTTGTAATCTTGTTTAGGCCTAACATTGATATTAAAACAATGCTTAGCACAAGTAAGCCTTTACAGTGTTTAAGCTATGGTATAGTGTTGAGGCATACATTGGGGGCCTGTCCACACCACAAAAACAAAAACTTGTTTACAAGCTCCGACTTTGTTTTTGTTACTCATATTTCTGGATTAACTTTCCTTAAGAAAAATAATGCTCTAACTTTACTCTTGTCACCTTCATCTACTAGCAACTCAGGAGACCCGCAATGGAACTGGGAATTCAAAACGATTTGTCCAAAGAACTTATTCTGAACTAGCTTGTTGTTTCTTGTCTGACTAATAATAAGCACTAGTAACAATTGTTAAAGCGATTAAGTTTATAACGTAGAGTACATTCCACGTGCCATGTGAAATGAATTACTCATAAACTACAGTTCTCTTATTCTTAAAAATAACTTGACAAATTAATAGCATGTTGAAGCTATATGCCATTTGAATGTCAGCTTGGGACATGGTCTGGTCTTGAACTTAGTCTGCAATCAGTTTCCTATAAGTCATTTCAACCCGTCAGTTTGTATACTAAGGGACTAACAATCTTATAACTGCTAGGCTGACTGGTCTGCCAGGCTTACCTTATGACTGTCTGCCAGGCTTACCTTATGACTGTCTGCCAGGCTTACCGTATGACTGTCTGCCAGGCTTACCGTATGACTGTCTGCCAGGCTTACCTTACGACTGTCTGCCAGGCTTACCGTATGACTGTCTGCCAGGCTTACCTTATGACTGTCTGCCAGGCTTACCTTATGACTGTCTGCCAGGCTTACCTTATGACCGTCTGCCAGGCTTACCTTATGACCGTCTGCCAGGCTTACCTTATGACTGTCTGCCAGGCTTACCTTATGACTGTCTGCCAGGCTATCACTCCCCTGCGACCCAACAAGGACTAAACTATCAATTAAAAACACCAATAGTTAACAAATGGAGAGGTTTGCAGTTGGGCTTATCACCCCGAACCACTGTTTGACAAGTTGGCTCCGTACATCCTCTTGGAGGAGGTGAAGGAGGAGGAGGTTAAGAGGAGGAGAGCTGCAGCAAATAATAGGCAGAGATTTGACCTATTTACGTCATCCAACAGCCTCCATCTAAACTGCCAGGCAACCCTAGTCTCTTCTCCTCCTTCACCTCCTCCTCCTTCACCTCCTCCTCCTTCACCTCCTCCTTAGGTTCCTTGCCTGTTCCATGCATTGGGGGTCCTGCTAGAACCACAAGGCGAGTGCTCTACCACTCGAGCCATCCCCCACTCCCAAGAGGGATATCATGTATCCTTAAAAACAAAAACACCTAGTAACAAGAGGTTACTGGGAAGAAAATGAGGAGAATTACCGCATTGTGATTAGGATCACCAACTGACTTGCACGGTTAGAGGGCACTGTTTGATTGGTCATCCCGCTGTGCTAACTTGAACCACTTAGCACCAAGTGTAAACCCACATTACCAATGTGCTCTGTATTTAACATTTTGGTATTATAAATGATGATTTTGTTGTTGTATATGGAAAACAATATAATTATAGGCCTCCATATACTAAGCTCTCATTTTACACTATCTAAGATCTACTACATATATCTAGGTTTTTACCATCAAACATAAACACCAAACTGTTGTTAGCTCAGTACATCATGAGTTGGCAGCTCATGAAACACCCCCCAAGCCTCCATGGATTATACCGTAACATGTCCCACTTACAACCCATACATGATTGAATGATGTTGAACATGACAGTATCTAGTTGAAACTACATTTAACTAATGTTTCTGTTTACAGCGGTTCACGGTAATGTCACCTCTTAACCCGTGTAGGCCTCCCCTACTGTGCTTGTTCACAACGTCCTGCAACAAGGAAGAAGTTGGCTACAAATAAACAACATCCATCTTGGCTTTCCTCTGGGTTTTTTTATTCTGCTTTTTGGGGCTTGACATGAAAGCAGCTGCTGGCTTGGCTGAATTGATGGTTGCCATCAATTCTTGTCCAAGGTTGAGCAGACTTGAGTCTGCCCTTGCCAGCCTTTCTTACACTCTTCCATCCTGGAAGGTGGGGGGGGGGGGGTTAGGGGAGGTGGGAGGGGTAGTAAGGCAACTAACTCATGGTCACTAAATAACCAAGGGAGCCCACAAAAGAACATTCCCCATTTCCTAACATCAGTGTTCCGATCTCTACAGTAGTAGCCTCGGTTAGCGCCTGGCGCCATCCTGCGGGTTTTTAAAACCTCAGCAGGGAATTGAGGGAATCATTGCCGGCTACCCATTTCTATAAAACCGCAATGATATCTTAATGACTGAGGGTTGCTTCTTGGGGTTTTCAAACTGTGAAAAGTGATATGATGACAAAAATGTGTTGAATTATGATGGTGCTTTATGGATGTTGAGATGCAGATGTGAACAGCAGCTGGGCTGGATAGATGCTATGTAGGGGAGTGGTGGTTTGTCTGGGATGATGTTTGAAATCTAAAATTAGTCAGTTGGTCATGTCTCATGTAGACATCATCATCATAAGGATGAACTGTAACAAATTATCGCTGTAAAGCACACCCAGCCGCTCTCTCTGCCAATGATAACCAGATCATGCTGCTGTGAATACTCCTGATATCACACAAATACAGTCTGGGAGTGGGAGGGGAGACATGGTATCGATGATGTCTTTCCTCTATAACTAGATGTAACTATGACAAGCCTCTACCAAAATACAGAGTCTACTAAATCCTTAAAAGGAACAAATCTAAATGTGCATAAACATATAACATAAAAGAAGCCAAATCTTTCTCAACAGATGAGGGATGAGTGACTTTTTGCCTCACAATATAATGACCAATTCCCCCTGTTTCTCAACTTGAAGGAATAATCATCGTTATTATTATCACAAATCTTACAATGTCTGCTGGCTCTTAGTGTTTGGTAGACAGTTATAGCCCCAGAATGATTTATATCCCTAGCAGTGACCAGACATCACCAAACAGTTTCCCCCAATAGTCTTGTGTCTGGTTTGTTTCTTCAAGGAGCCATGTGCCCTTAGAGGGGTCAGTGTCTCTTCACTGGCCCACTTCTCTTAATGGCCTCTTATGAAAGGAGTTGATACTTGGATACCTTTATCAAAGTCAGTCTGTCCTGACCCTAAGGGCTCATCATGCGGACACTTAAAACACACAGTTTTGGTTGCTGTAGTCTGAAGTACATTGTTTCTATTACTCTCCCTGGTTGAGATACCAGGCCATCACAGGCTGACTACATGTTCCCCACTCCACAAGGCATAACAAGTTTATAATGTCAATATTTCAGTAATGACAAGTTTGGCTCCAAAATGTGACAAATGTCAAAACCAAAAAGGAATATTCAAAATGTGGCCTGTAAAACTGGACAAAGTCACTACAGAAAATGTACTGTAAACAGTTATTTTGGGTGGACTAGTTGAATTGTCCCTCTCCTGGGAAGGGGTGTGACAGGATGGGGGTAATCCATACAAATTATAATAAAGCTGAGATTCTAAGAACACGTCTCAAATGTTGGGCACTACACTACTCTTAAAGTAGCCCTCTTACGGCCAATAAACATTGTGAGTTTTCATATCCTTCATAGCTTATACATGTATATCCTCCATCAAAGAAAACATTTGTTGTCAAAAATTCATCGATAGAGGATATATACCGTAAGCTATTACAAACTCTTGAAAACTCACAATGTTTATTGGCCGTGAGAGTGCTACTTTAATTAATTTAGAATGTTTAGCTTGTCATCCCTCTAATTGTTTCCAGGGCCTCGTTTTAAGGGGTAACAGCAGAAAAAGCTATTTTTGTTGCAACCATGAAAATATATTAAAAGCGTTTTGGAAATTTTAAAAGGGTAATAATATTTCTACTGTTCCATTTCCCAAGGAAGAAGAATAGTTGATGCGATTTGGTAGTCGCATGTCATTGAGTGGTGATCATTACAGTTTGGAATCTTAAAAACTGTAAATCTCTCCCAAGTTGGTCGTAACTTATCTCAGTGAAACTCCACTAAAGAACAAACTGGATAGGTCTACAGATATATGTTGTTGTCAAGTTACTATCAACAAATAGAGCGAGGCATGACTCTATAAAGATGACTGTGTTGTCAAAATAAATGGCTGGTGCTAGTGGCATGTATATTCATGTTGGTATCTACAAGCTGATTTATATAGATTCTTGAAATGTTTCCATTGCAGTCAACTCTTGCTCGTAGGATCGTAGTGCAATACTGTAGAAATAGTACTGTACTTTTTGTAGGGGAGGGGGGATGGGGAGTGGGAGGGGTTGACATCAGTAAACTATGGTTGCCGAAGGATGTTTGAGGTGTAAGAACAATTACTTTGTAAATGCAGCACTCACTACCCTGCCCTAGCACTCCCCACCTCAGCTCTCACCACCTCACCCAGCACTCACCACCTACCTTAGCACTCACCACCTACTTTAGCGCTCACCACCTCACTCAGCACTCACCACCTCACCCAGCACTCACCACCTACTTTAGCGCTCACCACCTCACTCAGCACTCACCACCTCACTTAGCACTCACCACCTCACCTAGCACTCACCACCTCACCCAGCACTCACCACCTACCTTAGCACTCACCACCTACTTTAGCGCTCACCACCTCACTTAGCACTCACCACCTCACTTAGCACTCACCACCTCACTCAGCACTCACCACCTACCTTAGCACTCACCACCTACTTTAGCACTCACCACTTACCTTAGCACTCACCACCCTGCCCTTGCAGTCACCACCCTGTCCTAGCACTCACCACCCCTACCCCTACCCTAGGTAGCACCCCTACCCCTACCCTAGGTAGCACCCCTACCCCTACCCCTACCCTACCCCACCCCTACCCTACCCCTACCCTACCCCTACCCTAGCACCCTACCCTTTTTCCTGGCGTGATACTCCCCTGATTGTATCCCCTGAACTTGGTTCAGCCACCTCCCAAGGATTGCACTTTAATCCTATAACTCCATACTGGTTTCAACCACACTATTTACGTTCTGCTAAATTTTATGCAATATCCCAACCAAATAAACATCTTACTGTCTAGTCCTTGATGGCTACTGCTCATTCATGCTCTCCCAATTCCCGGTGGAAGTTTATTTTGTTGCGGTTAAAATCATTCCTGCGTGGAGTCTGGAGTCATCCTGTCTGTCTGTACTCTGATGTGGCTGCATAACCACTAGATATACACTTGTAATGCTCTATTGGTTCAAAATCAACAGTTTGAGCAAGTGTTGACAGGAACTAGCAAGCTGGTGAATTAACTGAACAGTGTAAGCCCTGTGGAGCTAGAAGCTTGAGTTGGTTTGAAGGGTGTCACCAATATAGGACAGAACAATTGAGGAGGGAACCTTGATAGATCATTGGTAAAGAGTGAAGAGTATTAGACCAGCAGTCTAAGGATTTGTGGTTTGGTTCCCAGTCAAGGCTACTCTGTGATTCCTACTTCTCAGATATCAGATGTTAATGAGGGTGTTAACAATCAGTGTTAGCCCTCTGTTTATTCCTCTAGTGGAATGCAATCATTGGCTGAATGGTGTCCTCACCAAGCAGCAATGGGTTGTCTTCCTGCCTGTACTGCTTAAGTTACTGATCATATGGTGATCAGCAGGCTTCATTTATTCTTCCACGTCCATGTGGTGACTGACCCACATCCCTTTTCTGATGAACCTTATAATGTAATTTCATATTATTCGCTGTTGAGTCGCGTTTAAGTATCAAACAAAGACCCATCAGTCCCCAAGAGATTTTATTGAATATGCAAAAACAAACATGCAGGTCTTTTTTAAGAATATCCCCAGTGTAAATACATCATGTTATCAAATTCAGTTTCGGTGTGTTCAAAACTAGTTTAACATCCTGCGTGCCGCTCAGCTTTATGCTGTGTGCAGGTAATCTTTCTTCATCTGCTCAGGGTGACAATCCCTCACCCCCTCCTCCTAACCTTGAGCCAGGGTTCAACTCCAGTACCAAGGTCTCCTTAGAGAATAACTGGCTCTCTGCCTACAGCCAGCTGATGGAGCACTCCTGTGTCATAAAATAGTTGCCAGCCTGGCCGAATTGACAGAACAGACTATTTTTCTATCATTCCTTGAAGAGGTTGCTGCTTCTGGTGGATCGATTACCAAGGCATACTTAGATTAGTTCTAAGGGGTGGGGGGCTGGGGGCATGTTATGTAGGGTGGAAGCAGTCTCCAGTATCTGTGTCGCAGTACCAGCAGAACAAAAACAGACATTCATGTTGGGTGTAGGATATGTACAAGTAAGGTTTCATTTTGTAGTAGCTGTCATGGATAGGAGTGTTAAGGGGTGTTGGGTTTGGAACATCCAAACCATGTAGATATTAATATCAGGTAATACATGCATACAGTATAGGACTCGTAGCAAACCTTTAGGCCCCTAGTAACTGCAATTAATTTATAGTTTACAACCAGCCCTAAAAGATGGGCAGAGGGACAAACGTTTACACCGATGTTGGTAAATTTGACAAAGTTACAGCAAAAGAGATTGTTTCTGAAAAACTCTTTTTTTCTAGATAATTGATGGTATCATGGGAATTCCCAAAAGCAAAAACCAAAACAGAAATCAGTTACAGTTTGATGTCCTTGTTGTTTCATTCATTCCAAAGATGTATAGATCCATTTCTACCATACCTACCTTAAATTTCAGGCAAACTCTGTGAACATCATTAAAGTAATTATAAAGTGCGTTGACATCTAACATGCAGTTTTATCTCCACTATAACAACTAAATGATCGTCAATTGGATAATTTCCCCCGGGATTACAGTCCGCAGGTCAATGTTTTTAAAACACTCACAATCCCGTAGCCTTGGCTAATTACATATTATCATAGTCGCTGAAGTCTACGTTCATTATACTTAATGGATATTGTATAGAGGAGGTGGTGGATGTGTATATAGGGAGTCTTTGTTTTTATCCTCTTCATCGGAGAGGAAAGACAACAATTAGACAGGAAAGACAGCACTAGGAGGGTGAGAAATAAATCCCAGCTAATGACTAGTCAAGTAATCGGCTTAGGAGCTTGGACTTGACAAATAATCTTGCTGGAACCAGTGTTTCTTAGTTATGGAGTGTTTCCGCCACAGTGCGGTAAACATCACAATAATTATAGAATTAATATAACCACTGTTATTACAGTAGTTGATTA
This sequence comes from Pteraster tesselatus, assembly GCA_032273685.1. Taxonomy (NCBI): domain Eukaryota; kingdom Metazoa; phylum Echinodermata; class Asteroidea; order Velatida; family Pterasteridae; genus Pteraster; species Pteraster tesselatus. Next base: position 9,100 of record JAVCKS010044848.1, read on the forward strand.
ATTAGTATTATTAGGGATTATTTCAAGATGGGACACCTTATTTCTTCTAAGTAGAATTCACTTCAGATTATTTGGCTAGAGATTGTGGATTATTTCAAGATGGGTCGCCTTATAACTTCTGAGCAGAATTCATTTCCGAATATTTCAACTGCAGGTTTATTGCAGTGGATGGTACATTATTTGGAGGGCAGCAAGGATCAGCATCCTACTGCATTGGGCTTGAACGATTGGTAACTAAATAAATCACAGTTCTTGTTGTTATGCTTAAGTTTCAGCTAAAAAACAAGAAAAAAAACACTTATTTACATACATCATATATCATATGTAATATGTTTTTTATTATTTGTTTGGCCCAAAAGGGCATTTTTTAAATACATTTATAGCATTAGTTTTTGTGATCTCCAAATAACATCAGCTACTCATAGAGAGTCATTACCCAGCAATGAATCTGTTAGCACATCTTTTTGGTAATTCCCTCTTGACATTCATTTACATTAATAGACATTCCATCACCATATATATATCATAAAACTCCTACCAGCCAGGGAGTTGGTTATAGATGGTTCCTGTTTCTCTATCAGTCTCTGGTAGGAATGAAATATTACACCATTCCAAAAAGCATAAACATAATAACACCACAACTTCATCAAAATAACGTTGATATTTTCACAACTTTTTGGGGAGCGTCTTGGTGTTGTCTTCTGATGCAACTGTCTGGTCGTCTCTATAAACAGCTAAATAACAAACTGGGACGGAAATATGAGATATATGGTTGTGATTTATCACAACATCTGCTGGCTTCACCATGGCATACCATAGGGTGGGCATTACCTGAACTTCTTGTACAAATCCTTCTGCCTGTGTCCTTGTAAACAACCACATCTCTCTATCAATCATTTCATTATTTATGGAGGCAGTAACTCAAAAAACATTAGTCTTTTTATGTGATTATTTTTCCCAATCTGTCGTTGGCAGTGTTTCCATATCTTAACCTGTAGCGGTGTTCAAATCCTATTTGAGTTTGAACAGAGAACTGGTGTTTCAATTTGAGAAAGATCCTAAACAGCTGAACTTACTCTTTACCTTGGGAAAGAATAAATGGTCCATTAAAACAAGTCTTACCCACTTTCCAGTTAATTATTATGTATAGTTTGACTACTCTAGATGGTTATGCTATTATATTAATTATTACAGCGAGCTGGCTTGTAGTCATACTGTCTGCTTTAGAAATCAGGGGTTTCTTATTATTCCTCTCACTCATTTCAGTTTTGCCCACCATTATGATGCAGTAATTAAAACACAATTTTCTTAGTGTTTCTACCCATCTAAATCCACCGTTCATAAATCAAAATTTTTCTTACATTTTAACAACATTTTTCCCAGACCCCAAAACAAGTTTGTGCATAATTGGTTCTTATGCTGATGATTTATCACTAGAACATTCAGAGACAAGGTCCCTGACTTCTCACCTGTTACCTATAAACCTTTCACCATGTAGACTGGTCACTCATGATTAGTAGCTAACCTATTGGTATTTTATAGCTGTGACATATTTACAATTTGACCCC
>JAVCKS010044859.1:0-10666 GCA_032273685.1 Pteraster tesselatus
TCGAGGTCTTAGGTCTTAGTTTTCGAGGTCTTAGGTCTTAGTTTTCGAGGTCTTAGGTCTTAGGTCTTAGTTTTCGATTTTTGGTCGGGACAAACGTGACGAGATAGAAGATGGATTCTCCAGTCCAGTCGCTGGTTATGCAGGAAGTTTGTCGTGCTACGATTAGTGTAATATTAAATGATTCTACAATCATTCTGCTGATGAGCCGAGACAAAACAATCTCTATATCCTACAAAATCGATATCTTCGTGGTTACCCCCGCTGACACATTAATAGCATTTCTATCACGCCAAAAAACAATTGTGTCATAATATCGTGTAGATTCAGCCGGTTTAAACAGTTACCTACCAGTGTCGGAATGCCGCAATAAGTGCCGGAGCGCCGTTCCAGAACGGTCATTATACCCTGCATAATATGTACGTCATTCAGTTGTAGAACACCGTTCCGACCCGTTCCGGCTCCACTACATAACTGCTACTTACCTACTCTTTGGGGGGCCTAATTTTAGGATGATTCCGAAATCCACTATGCACGTATACCACCATTACATCATTTGTATAGTAGTTTTAAAATCCTTTACGCAGAATGTCCCTTTTTGACGCCAACGTATTGTATTAGAACATGTGAAACTTTGCAAAGTTTCATTTAATAAATCCAACGTAAACTTCACTCTTTTTTTCAGACTATCGTTTCAACAACCATGAGATCGAAAGAAATGTCAGAATCTGTAGATGCGAATGACAACATATTCTTAGGCGTCGTAAGTATATACTCTTTGCTCTAAAGGCCTCTCCCCCCTCAATATTTCTGAACAAAGTACTAGTACATCAATACCTAAAACTTTTATGCCAATGGACCTACAATTCTTCATGTATATCCATGATAATCAGAGATGTTAGGGATTCTTTTGGTTCACATTCTTAAAGAAAAAAAAAATTGGCCCAGATACAGCACAAATTTGGGTTTTAGTGGACCAAAAGCAGACAACTAAAACCCCAATTTCTGCTATTAGAAATTTTGATATTTCGGTTGGTCCTACATGTAAAAGAAAAACAAATTATAATACAAATATCGAAAATTGTGGTGTCCACTTTGGGGCCTCCATACCCGTACCTTACATGCCGTATTCGACGGGCGCCAAGACAGTCATCCCAGACTGACGGAACTGCGGAACTTTTCTTCTCTGAACCTTGGCCGTTTACATATTCAGGCATCCAACTTTGTTACTACTTAATTTGTCAATATTTGTTATTGCAGCCGTTTACTGCGTCGTGTATTAGGTATGCCAAGGAAATAAACCAGCCGTTACCTTCGAAATGGCGCCTACTTGTCAACAGGTTGAACCTCCTTTGGGTAAGAGATATCTACAACTGTTTTCAAGTGGAGTATTCCGTTTTTCTTGACATTTTTTTCTCTCAACAGTATCGCCGTTAATTTCACCAAATACAAATGTATCATTGTCGAATCGAATAGACAGATCGGTCGTCCTTTGAAATCCAATTACTCTCAAGGGTCCGAACAGAAATGATGTAAAGGTGTTTTTTCTTAATCGTCAAAAGTACATATCATTGGTATCCGTTTATTTGATATAAAGGGAGTGAGTGTCAAGTATAATTAATCTGATGTCCATCGAATAGCACTGTTTCTATCGTCTTGTGAATCGACATGTTCTCCGAAAATCACCCAGACCTACACCAAGCATTGACGTCCGACATTGAAGCTGTAAAAAGCGTGTCAAAATAGAATTTACGTTCTAGCGATCAAGCGCATGAACACTTTAAAAACCGGTCACAACTGATTTGCAATTACTCAAGGATGACAATGCCAGAACATGCATGTTTTGCATTAGAAACTGACTGTTAGTTAGGTCATTTAAAACAATTCCGTGACCGTGGAGAGCGAAGGTTCGTTTCTCAGTCGATTTGTCTACTATGAAGCGGGGGTGTCCCTCGCGAAAGTGTGGGGAAAACCTGTGAGAGCCCTAAATCCAAAATGGTCGCCATTGGCCATTTAAAAAAATATTTGTTCAGTGCTTTGTCCTACAGTGGTGCTCATTATATGGTTTCCTCGGTTTTAGGATTCAATTAATTCATAACAGATGGTGGTTTCATAATCTGAACTCGTTGTGACCTTTAAATCCAAGATGGCGGTCGGTTTTCAGCTAACAAAGGATTTGTTTTCAATTTCGCCTCCAAAATTGGCTCTAATGTGAGCTTTGGTCATCATGCTAATTGGAGTGATAGAGAATAAAACGTCATGTGTACATGTGTACACAGCGGTTATCTCAGGTCAAAAGGTCAAAGTTTATGGCTGATGAATAAATGAACTTTCTAACTCCATTGGTTACATCATTTTAGGGCATGAATAGGTCCGGGAGAAACCCTTAAACGAGGGTGCGTTATATGCTTGAAGCAAGTCTACTACAAGAGCAAGCCATACTACCACACAACCTACAACGAACCTCCAAGCAAATAAGTGGTGGATGACATTATGGTGATACTAGTAGAGACTATGCGGAAGAAGACCACCCCATTCTTCTTTTTAGTTGGCGACATGCCGACGTACAAGACATTCGTGAAGCTCAAAGCAGAGAATCAAGTATTCAAGGAGATGATCCCAATTCTTGGTGCATTCCATCAGCAGATGTCCTACATTATGCCATTTTAAGAGGTTCAAGGGCTCTGACATGGCAGACACTCTGGTTACCGCAGGAATAGTAGTGGAGGGTTCTGTTGACAAGGCACTATGTGGGAAGCACGGGGTGTCCGCTGCATAATAATCTGGAGAGAGGCTCTTATCCATCAACGTATGATAAGAATTCTTCAGCGTGAGGAACTATCAGACGTCATCAAGTGGAATCTTGATATTCTGCGCAATGCACTCGCTGATACTCAACGGCGCTCCAGAAAGCGCACAATGATCCACATGATGATGCTGACATAAATGACCTGATTAACCAAGTGTATGGGAAACCTGACACAGACATGTGAAATTTTTGGTTCTCGTTCATAGAAATGACGGACCCTCTTGTCCAAAATATTGACGGACAAAATGCACAAAATGGCTGAGAGTACCTATCAACAACATACGACATTTTGTCTGGACGGATGGCATATGACAACCATGACTATAGGAGGTGGCTGCCAGATTATTGGGCGATGTTGTCTTCACTGACAGATGAGCAAATGGCCTTTTTCAACGATCAATTTGCACAGTCGATGACAGGGCTACCCTACTCTTGTCAGCCAATGGAACTTTGGATAGAAACGACTATGAATCTAAACTCCTAGCTGAAACAAGAATGGCTTCAGCTTTTACGGAATGAGAAGCAACTGTTCTCAACAACAGGGAATGCAAACAATGTTTCGAGGGTAAAGGCTTCTTTGAATCGGAATCTGAAGTGCCGGCGCCGCCATAGGAAGCATGTTGAGTGCCAACCAGCGAGAATGAAAAGGATGAGCAGGCAGTCCAGGACCTGCAGGCATGCATGAGTGAATTCGAAGCTGAGCCATTTGATGAATCCAGACCAACACTGAGGTCATTAAAGTCTGGCCTTGTGCCCTCACTGGAGCTACTCCACGACCTCAAGATGGCACTACTGGGCAGACGGTCAAACTCAGGTTGAAACCATCCTGCAAGAGCGCGTGTGTTCACCAAGACGAAGAGAAATAATTTTGCAAGCGAGCAGATAAGTGCCCCATCTGGTGCTGCAATGAAGGTGGTCCAGATAGAGAAGCCCTGTGTTGGCAGCCCTGGTAGACCTTCCATAGGATTCCGGTATGATCCAACTTAAGTCAGCCCTTGAGAGGCGAGTAATTGAGGAGTGCCTGTCAATGTGAAATGTAGATGGGTCAATGCGTAAAACTAGTAAGAGCAAGTTATTACAGCTGTTCAGCTTAGACCCAGTTGCTGAGAAACCGCAGGACCACGTCAGCTCCGTGGACATGAGGCTTATCTGGCGGTTAGCCACCCCCACACCTGATGACCGTGAAGCTAGGAAGAGGGATGGCTCAGAATACCGCTGGAGTGAGTAATTGGGTACTCACGCCATGCTGATGCAAGGCTCATTATCAATGACAGGTATGACCTTCACTCTAGCATCAAGGATAATGAGCATGATCGACGACCAGCAAAGTATCCACACATCCCAAATTTTTCCCAAGCCCGAAGATTTATTCCCAGGATATGTTGAGTTTAACAAAGTAATAGTTAACTCAGCAAATAAGGTCAGACTGCAAAAGCTTGTGATGGAGAAGATGAAAACACAAGTAGGCTGGGAGCGAGGTGGCGTCATATACTGTGATGGCGAGACATCAACCAACCTATGTACGGGCGTTGCATACAGGGACTATGGATTCAAGCATCCAGAGGCAGATACAATGCTGCTCTCTACCTATTCCAAGTTGAGGACAAAGCATTGAACAAATATTTCAGTGGCGACCATTTTTGGTTTGGGGCTCTCACAGGTTTTCCCACACTTTCGCGAGGGACACAGTAGCCTTTTATGCCAAAATGTATTGCTGAAGGAAATACGTACCATCGATTTGAATCTGTATTGTGTGCCAACATGTCGTCTGTAAGCTATTTCCACAGATTACTGCTATACTCTCGATAACGCCTTTCTCGTGATCCATAAACATAAAACGGAGTGGAGTGCTGTGACGCCCTCTTTGGATGCTGCACGAGACTGTAGTTGTTCCAGTAGATCACTCAGAGTCAGTTAGCTCGATACTCCGACAGCTCGTTACTCCCACACAGAAATATCATTCGTTGAAATTCTAACTTAGATTCTTTCTGCTTCAAAGCAGTTATTTGCTGAACAATATTCGTTGTATGCACATGCGTGTAAAGAAAAATCCGCCTTTGAATATTACCCACCTTTGAAAAAATATTACCTCTTTTGATAAAAGTAGTGTATTTAAAAAGGTACCCACTTTTCAAAAATGAATTACCGTATTGAAAACAATTACCCACTTTCGAAACTGGAAATTACCCACTTTTGAAAACAACTTACAGTTTTAGAAAAAAAATACTCACTTTTGAAAACAAATTAGGCCTATCTTTTTGGAAAAATTACCCACTTTTGAGTAAAATTCCGTTTTTGAAAAGAAAATAGTGGCTAATCTTTCCAAAACGGCGCTTTTTTCCAAACATTTGTATTAAATAATAAGAATGGTTGTCGGTAGCACCACACGTCATCTACCTCGTAACCGAGATTCCGTCGGCCAGGTCGAAGGAGCGTCTCGCGTACAGGGACCTGCGGCCACTAGGAAGTGAAGATGACAGGCGCGAGCACGCATCCTTGCTTGAAACCGACCTGGACGGGGAAGAACTTAGACTCGGCGCCGCCGTAGGCAACTCGGGCAGACAATCAGTCGTGGAAGTCCCTGATGACGGTGGGCATCTGAACTCCAGAGTATTCTCCAGAGTATGTCAAGGTCGATGAAGGCGACGTTGAGGAGGCGGCGCGCCGAGAAGACCATGTCGGTGGTGCTGCGCTCGCGTCGGAATTCGCACTGGGTCTCGGGCGAGCATCACGCGGGCCATAATCTTGCCGGCGACCGACCGATGCGAGGTTCCGCGGCTGTTTCCGCAGTCGGCTCGGTCGTCCTTGTATTTGTAGATGGCTACGACGTTCGCGAGGCACGCGTCGGGCAGGACAGACAGAGCGAATGAAGGCGTGCAGTCGTACAAGGAGATGGTGCCCTTCATACTTCAGCCTGTATGCGATATACATCGTATGCTGGACGCATTGTTTGACTCTAGGCCCTTGACCGCAACTCGATCTTCCTCCAGCGCCGGCACGTCGTCGTCTAGGCAGTTGATGGCCAGCAGCGTGAACAGGTCGTCCAGGATAGACGCATTTGCAGTGTTCCTTTGTTTGAGGAGGGCGTTAAAGTGCTCGGCCCAGTGCGACAGAATGCCGTCTCGGTCCTTGATAAGCGAAGTTCCGGCACCATCCTTCGCTGGGCAGAAAGAGATTCTGATCAGCCCATGCAGAATCAAAAGTCGAGAACCATTGGGCTCCAGAAAGTGAATCCAAGCTGTCATCCAACCGGGGGTATTGGATAAGCATCTTTCAGAGTGTGAGCATGTCACGAACCTGTTCATCTGCCTCTGCCTCTGAAATCCACTTGAGCACGGTATCATCCAATCTTTACCTCCGGCGGCCAGTGGTTTTCCATCCGTCTGGCGGATTACACCACCCGTCGGTACCAACCCAGGACAAACTCCTCTGATCATTGAGTTATATTCGGATACTTATCAGTGTCTCTGAAGATCTGGTGTCAATCAGAAATGTACACCAGTCGTGACGTGAATGCAACGTAAACTGCCACCTATACTAAAACAAAAGAAAACGTATAACAATTGCCATTAATATTGGTCGCCCTTTCCATTGTTACATCTGCCCATCATATCCGTAGTAACATTGTGTGTATTTCTACAAACTCTTCCAATATTTATGTACGTACAAATACAGGCAGTTCTGCTAAGTCGATCAAGATTGACGAAATGTTTCTCGAGAGTTGAGTGTCACCTTACCAGCCAATTTGAGACTGCGCAAGAGCAGTACAATGACATCTGCAAGTATCCCGACGATAGGCGGGAGGTAAAACAGAATTTCGTTAGTGGGCTGTCTAGCTGTATAATGGTTATATACCGGGGTGCATTAGCTGTGATCCGGCAGCCAATGCTAATAGCTAGGTGCCCCGGCTGTGCATTTTACAGTGCTGATGCAAACAATGCGCAGAATTTGTAATCGGATGTTGCGATCCTTGTCCATTAAGGGAACTCTTAGTTGTGTGGTCATTTATCTTACATAATTGACACCACATGACCGATATTGACCGATCGCAGGTGCGTATATAAAGTGAACTTGATTGGAGTAAACATAGCATTTACATAATTTCTATTCATCCTGATACAACAACAGATTTCCTAATATACTTCCACGTCTTTCTTTTGTACTACACGTTGACAGATATTGCGCCAACACCGTAACCTGTCACAAAAGGCGGCTCTCCTACATGTTTTATTCAGTCAAATCATCCTACCATACACTGACGGTAAGGATCTATACCCTTTATATTCTACGAAGCAGGTAGCAAACCAATAGATGCGTTTCTACCTTTTGTATGATTATGTCCGCTAGTCACGCAGCTGAATAGTTCTCAGTGGCAGGCACTAATGTCACGGCCAAGTAGGACATTCTCACTCAGTCATCCAGCAGAATGTTAGCATAACCACGCTAGGTAAAAACTGAAATTTATTTATTTTCACAAAATGGTTAGTGTAATAAGATTCAGACATTCCAGTGCATTACTGATGATAGCGCCATAACAGGTTTCCCAACTAGGTCATACTTTGATGTTACAAATATCTATCATTGCAGGGAAGCTACTCACTGGGCACATGGCTATGGTGTTATCTAGCTGTCCAGATGTAGAGAGTGTTAACGTACCTTTGGCCATATCGGTAAGAGTTTCCACGACGCATGTTGATCCGTGTGGCTGTTTGGATCAGGTGCTAGCCGGTTAACAGTTATACTAGGCCTGTGATTTTTACTCCACACAAACAATACAATATCGGAATACCTTTCCGCTAAGAACAGGACCAAATCTATATTTATAGGCCGGGAGCGATAGGCCCCGAAACCGCCCAGAAATGAGTTTTCGTTGACCTCATGACCTAACCATAGTTTCTCACCTGCCAAGCTTAGATGATACCATGTACATAACGAATAAACCAGTTGGCACCTCAAATTCGTGCCAGTCTTTGAACAATTAGTTGAAATTCTGCGGCTACGTTTTACTTTTATTTTAAGTGTTTTGGTGACCTTGTAATTGTTCTAAATGTGACATGAAGTCTGGGTTCAAGATGCAGCCAGATACGTATAATTATTCGGTTTTCGTTTCGGTAAATTTTCCTCCGGAAATGACTTATTACCATGTTTATTGAGTGATTTCTGCAGACATGATGGCTTGTGCTATTTACAAAAAGAGCGTGGCACAGACGGACAGAACTGTAAGTTTCACTACGAGATGCAAGTGTCAAAAACATAATAGCTCGTGCGGTGACTGGTGCGGCTGCCAATCCTGCGAGAATCAGGAAGACACTCAGGCCGAAGTTGACCTCATTAACGACGTCTGCGAGAATGAGGATTCCGATAGTGACGATGACGTCTAAGAATTATATTCATGTAATTCCAACGCACTCAGGATAAGGCCTCCATAGAATTGAACCGTTATGTCAAATTAATTTACACCCCGTCTGGTTTTGGTTCTTCGATTCACTGGAATTGTGTGTATCTCATGAGGCCGAAATAAAATAATAATCGATTACTTTTACTCTTTTGAAGAATGAGAGGGGAGAGGAGATAACATTTCATTATGCCAGAAAAAAATGCCATAATCTGCATAAATTTAAATATACATTTTCGGGGAGAAGACAATACAATTTTTAGAGGGATGTTTCTGGTCAATATCTGTTGAAGGGGGCCGGGGGCTGTAATCGGAAACAGAAAAATGTTTACCCGGCCTCATAACCGGGATTGAATTTTCAATAGAACTTGGGTTTTTACCATCTAGCTATCGCCTGCACTATTGAGCTAGAATTCCCTGTCTTGCTGCACTGAATGACTGAAATGAAATGCCTCTCGTCTGAATAAATAAAAATGTGCTTGTATTCTTTTGCCCAGATGATTGCTCTCGACCACTGAATGAGTTTTCATGCCCGCTTGCTTTTATGTTTGAAATACATAAAATAAAATTCCCTTTGCCTCTGCTAATTTGTGTTGTCCTGTTTGTAAAAATGCCAGTTAGTGCTGCAAACTTTATTATCACATGCTGGCGTCCATTGAAAAGGCTTGTGAATGTTGACACAAATACATATAATAATTATCGAAGACATATTAACTTTTATGTTATATCATGGGTTTATCAGTACTTCAGGGCTGGGCTCTTGTATAAAATATACCAGATCAGACATCAGGTTAATGAGTACCTACAGTAATTTTGCGATATTCTTGTCCAGAGCCCAGGAATGACTCTAGGATAACCAATTACCAACGAGATCCTCGAAATTAAAAGAATACGTACATTCCAACCACATTTCATCACTCGTACACTGAGTTTTATTCGCTCAATGTAGCATAAAAACAACTTCTCATTTAAGAAGTGAAATGGAAACAAAGCTGGACACCAGTCCAATGCTTACTGAATAGACGATACCCAATATACGATACGGCTTCACGCAAGCGCAAATTACGCCCTAAAGGTTTAACATTTTAAACTATATTTAAAATATTTATAAAGATCTTACTTACTTTTAAAAGTAAGTTTTACGATTAAAAAAATACCAAAATGTTTTACTAAATAAGTACTGAAAGAGACTGAATTCGTATTCAGTCTAACTGGCACGTTCTGCGAGTGCCAACTCACGGCATTGTATTTTGCATACTAAAATCTACACGTGGCAGGTGAGAACACTTGGTTAGCTTCTGAGGTCAACGCCGTTGAACGATAAATTGCAACGGCGCCCAGCCTATTACTAGGAGGGTCCGCGGGCATGCCACCCGGATACATTTAAAATTGGTAGCCATATTTAGACCCTTCTAGCACAAGAAGCACATATCAGGTTAACTAAGTAAGCAAATACATTTGTAGATATTTGAGGGAGTTTGATTAAACGTACTGGCTTCTGCTCAGAAAATCACTTCGAACATTGCACCAATGTTCGATAAAATATCTCTGTTTTATGATAAGAAAATAAAGTCCATGTAGACAGTAATCGTTAGTGTGGATCTCAACAGTTTCCTTGAAATTTCATCGATTTGTGGGCTGCCTTTGCGACTGGAATCGCTTATATTGTCCAAGCAATTGACGTAACGATGGCTATAACCTACTTCTGTGTGTCCGTCTGTGCCTTACTCCACAAGCCAAATTCACCACTCAAAGGAGCCAACAATTAGTTGTTTACAGTTCAAGGTTTAAGGTTAAAACATTCCACCCACTGAGCTGACTGTCCCAAAATGGCAATTTACAGCGTCCTCACGGAGACCGCCATTTTAGTGAGGTCGGAGGTCAGTACAGTCTACCATGGTGTCATGGTGTACTACCCTGAGCTGTTTAATGTCAATCCTCGTCTGTTGGGCACAGACAATTGGGGCCTATCCTGTGTTTTATTTTTCAACAGGAAGTGGCAAAGGCTATTTCCGAAGAAGTGAATGGTGACAAGTTTCACACGCTGACCCTTGAAGATGCACTGTTATGGCTTATGTCGCCCTCTAGTGGCAAGGCGGGCAAAGCTTTTAAGAGTTTCCTGCAGACGCATCAGCACAGATGCATCAAAGAGGTATGAATCGTATGGTGATTTATATCATTGACTTTTGCCTGAATAAATTAATCTGATTACAATGTCATACGAATTTGGACAATTCCTGAATGACCTTCTGGGCGCGGTACGTACACTGGGGGAGTCTGTAGGGGGTGGCGAAGTAGACCGCTTTCCAAAATAATTGTAGCATCTGCAACAATAGTCCCTTTATACTGCTTCATTTAAAGAGGGAGTAAAACGAAAATCAACATTAAGACTTTTCAGACAGTCTTGATAGCCTATGCATCCCCAATAACAAAAAACCTAGTTTTTTCATATTTCCTAACTTTTA
>JAVCKS010044870.1:0-10666 GCA_032273685.1 Pteraster tesselatus
TGTGTAAACCCTTAGATAAATTATACTATAACTCAAATAAAGATTTTGCGACATGTGACTCATTTTTGCAGAGCAGGACACTTATGTACATGTACTTATGAATTTGTCACTGTACCAATTTGGTGATTACAATCACATAAATGCACCTTAAACCTACCAGGAGGCTAAATCGACCTTGAACTAGGGTTTTTAGCCTCTACTTCACCTTGCAGATTTTCAACAATTCTGGGGGATTTTCTTCTGACGTAAAAAAACGCAATTTCATCTACAGACTGGAAATGTGTAGCAACCTAAACGTAATAATGCGTATCAACACGCTTCTTTGCCATATGAAATTGATCAGTTGAAAAGTATCTTTGTAAAAATATTTGTGGTTTTTGTGAAGTAATCAGCATATGTCACTCACCAATATCACAGCGGGAACCAGTGAACCCTGGTATACATGTACAGAAGTAGCCATTGACCAAGTCGGTACACGCACCACCGTTTGTACATGGGTTACTACTGCACTCATCAATGTCTAAGAGAAGCAAGATCAGAAATGGTAAACCAGCAAGTTGAATTGAACCATTGGACAGACGTTCAGAAAACTACTCTGCAAAACCATGCTGCAGTATTTGCATATTTGACACTCTTCAGTTTAGGAATGGCTTCTACCGTATCTGGTTCTTTGTAAAGTTAAAATGGCTTGGTTCTACCCCCATCACAGTCCAGAGTTATAGGGGTTTGAAATTTGCAGTATTTGCAAAAACTCCCTGTTAAACCTAGGCAAGGTTTGTTTCTCAGTTATCCTATTCCTCAAAAGGCAGAATCTAGTATTTGTCACACAACAGCCAAGATCATGCCTAAGGGCTATTATCAAATGTATCCTAATACAAAGTAATAAATTCCATACATTTAAATCAAACATAATTTAACGATTTGAGGAGAGAACAAATATGTTAAACCCCTTTTTCTCAGTTTGGCACTTTTGCAGGTAGGGCAGATTGGCTTGGTACGGCAACAATTGACAAATTTATAACTTACTAATGTCACAGAATATGCCCCTGTAGCCAACCAAACAGGAGCAGAGAAATTGATTAATGCCATCTTCACATCGGGCACTATTTTGACATGGGTTACTCAGACATTCATTGATATCTAAGAAGACAAAAGTAGAATATGGGGTTATGTTGGGTACAATATATGTATGCTAACTTCCAAAGGTTCAGAAGGCATAAGTTTCATACATTTTGTTGTTATAAAGTTTGCGACAGTGCCTGAGTGTTCCCTAGATTGGAAAATGTACCACCAAAGTGTTATGGTATCTGCAGTTGTGTTTATATTAGTATAAAATAAAATACTAACGCTTTAAATATCACACTACAATATCACATTAATAGTAGAGTGGTTTTGCATGTATGATATTGTTACAGATATGATAACCATATCTGCTTGCTACTTACGCGTATGGTAGACAATACACTTTGCTGCATTGTGTGGGAATAATGTGTACATTGGATACACTTCACAACACGGCACATAACGACGACATATTCATACGTGTAAACGGTATTCGTGACGTGCGAAACCTCTAATAATACAATGTTGGTACATTTACCAATGTGACAGGGGAGACGCTGACCATGGCAGCGTCTGCAACAACAACAGAAGCAACAGAGCAGCAGCAAAGCAGCAGCAGAGCAGCAGAGCAGCAGCAGCAGAGCAGCAGCAGCAGAGCAGCAGCAGCAGAGCAGCAGCAGCAGAGCAGCAGCAGCAATAGTAGTAGTAACGATAATAGGAAACATTTTTGTTGTTATTATTAGGGTAATACTAGTATACCCGTCGCCCGCGCCTGCCGGCTAAATACCTGTTGATGCCGGATTGATGATTTGTTGATCGGATTGTTTCGCACATAGTTATGGTCTTTCCCCCGTGTGCGTGTGCATGTACTGTTTCAAATGCACATTAGTTTGTGTACTTGGATGCAATCACATGTACGCTACCACGTGAGATATAAATGAATGAACGAATGAAGATCGATTCACACACACGTAGTGGTCGTTTGTTAGCTGCGAACCGCTGCATACGAAGAACGACAGTAGTGTGTGTGTATAAGCTCACACCAACTCGGTGGCGACCGGTACCACAACTGAACGCATTCATTTGAATTTGGACGCGAATTTGGACGCGCATTAGTTTACTTGGACGCACTTAGCTTGTACACGCAGATGTTTGACGCTGCGCGTGTGCTACGTGTGCTACACGCGCTGCCGATGGCGACGTATTTTATGGCGTCGCAGGGGAGGAGGAGGAGGAGGAGGAGGAGCAGCGTATTATATTAGTAGTACAGATTATTACTTCGGCCACTTTGATTTATGAAATCAACTCTTTCCCTCCCCACTTACTTATTCCACATAAAACCCCTTCAAATCCTCCACGACAAAGACAAATAAATGAATTAATGCCATCGACACAATCAGCACCGTTCAAACACTGATCGGGGTTGCACTCATCAATATCTGTCAAATACATGAATACATAAAACAGGAATAAACAAATAGAAGGAATCAATCTTAAGAACTTTATACTGGACATCAAGTCAATCTTTTTATTACAATGAAAACATTGGCTATCTACTCACTGAATCGGCACTGGTCCCCATTATAGCCAGGAGCACAGTTACACACATATTCATTGATGCCATCAATACATGAGCCACCGCTGAAACATGGCTGACTGGCGCACTCATCAATATCTGTAAATGGAAAATGGTTAGACGGAAACCATGATCCCAGGAAGAACCAAGGTATTTTAAAATGGTGGGGGCGAAGCCACACTATGAACAAAATTAGGGTACCGGTACGGTACATACGCAAATACTTCATGACTTATGATTATCACAAAAGACTCAATGAAGCCGCAAATTAAATTACATGCAAAAAACTATTTTGTAAGAAATACAACGCGAAATTAAAGTATTCTTTTACCCGTAATTCTTCTGTTTATGATTGATAGTGAATGGTGGGATTCCCAACTAAAATGGGTCATGATTGTTATGTTTACCCCAGGTATGTGTGTGAATTAGCGATTAGGACGATCCCCTTACAAGTCACACGATTAATAACTACTTTACGGACTCAAAATATTTGCGCATACAGTACTTTGTTTGTACTTTATTGACTATTATATTTGATTTCTCTATTGACAGGCATGATTAATGAATATCTGTAATATTATACATCAATTATATTATTCTCCTCCCAGCTTTGGTTGGTCCGAACACACCGAGCCACGTCTGATGATGAGGCAAAACATTTTTACAGAATTATCCTGAGATTTATACTTGACATATTATTCTTACTGAATTGGCAGTTGGCGCCATTATAACCAGCCAGACAAGCACACGTATATCTATTGACTAAGTCACTGCAGGTGCCGCCATTTTGGCAGGGACTACTGCCACACTCATCAATATCTACAGGATCAAGCAAATATACAGCAATGTAAATAAATATTCAAATAGAGATACACACTCAGAGATACACACTCAGAGATACACACTCAGAGATACACACTCAGAGATACACACTCAGAGTATGTTATTGAATAAATGTTGAAAATTAGTGCTGAATTATGTTAGACAATCATAAGATTAGCATCAACAAAATAATGAAATATATACGTCTCACTGTTATGTGTAATAAAACAATGTGCACTGAAATTAGTACTTAAAAATAAAACCAGGACAAATTTAAGATCTGCTTTCAGTCTGTCATTGCTTGGTGTGTTCTCAATATTGTTTGCAAATTGGCTTTCTGCTTTCTAAAATTACCAGGACTATACATCCTAGTTAAAGATGCACTGTCTGGATTCAGACCTTCTCCACCTTGACAAATAATACCAAATTTGGTACAAATTTTGGGGTGAAATCGGTCTTGAATTGGACAGTACATCTTTAAAGAGTATGTAGATAAAACTCATGCGTCATGATTTTGGTTGCTTTTTAAAGTGAACTCAAAGGAGCACTATCTTGGGGAAACTTACTGGCTGAAGCGTCCATTTTGTGATTTACAAAGACAGACCACTCCAACATAATTATTAAATAAGCCAATCCCAATCTTCTGGTAATTAAACCCAAGAGAGTAACACGTCAGTCGATTCATGCTACAGACACTAGAGTTAAATATCGACCTGATGAGTCAATAGGCTAGGGAGATTTTGGTTTTTACTATTTACTTGACCCTTTCCATACCAAGGGCGCCAAACGGCGATGAAAATAATAGGCACGGATACCAGTCAATTTTGCTTGTTTTGTACGCAAATAACTGGTTCTCACTAGCCTTATTCTTCAAACAATTTGGTAGTTAAGGGGTTAATGTGGCAACAAACTTTTACAAGTACTCTACAGGCCTATGGGATAGGCAATTAAAACTGTATCAACCTGCTTCTCCTAAATGAATGAATGCAAGTAGTTTGAAACCAAACATATTAAACAGAGTTTGGTTTTAACCAAACTCTAATTTGGAGGCAACAAGCTTATATGGGGAAAAACAAGGGTACTATTATTGTAGTAAAAATGGACAAGATTATGGTTAGTTTATAAAATAATGACTACAGAAAAGCTACAAGATATACAAGACATAATAGTGGAGTTAGAGATATAGTATTAGATGTAGAATGATAGATATAAATGACAGAAAGAGGAATACATATAATGATACAGGTGGAGGAATAGGGAGGGGAAATATACTAGCAATCTACATGATAAATCTAATCACGCACTAAACAACTAACAATCTATGTCTTTATCTTTGATTCTGAGATGTATTTGTGTGAACTACTGGCTGTTCTAGGGTATGAAACACTAGTTCATGATTAATCATTTTCACAGGTCAAAAGACCCCAAAAAACACCAACAATTTAGGAATAGCTAACTTGATTTAAATTTTTTTTTTAAATGGCAGTCAACAAAAATCAAACAGTGACAAACAAATTTATGTATAGCGGTATCTCAAATTGGCTACACTTACCCAAAAAAGCTTTCAAGGAAAATTATGGCTTTCAGAAATGTAATGACCTGTTCTGCACAGCAGCAATATCAGGTGCCACTACATTGTTTCTCCGTGTTTTCGGGTCCCATAACACACAAGGCGGCTCTGGACTGTGAGTCTCACCTGCTTTCACGATCACTAGGAACATCAAAACCTATTTGACCTTTGATCTCCGCAAATGACATCGAACATTATCAATTCATAAAGCTTCCCATAGTGCAAGTATGATGCAAGTGAATTTGATCCATTTTTAAAGTTGATCTTAAATGACCTTTGAACTCTGTATGTGACCTCGACCACCAACAATAAATAGGTTACTATAGTGTAGCTACATGCGTATGGTCCAAGTTTGGTTTCAATTGGATTGAAAAGCTGAATTTGGTCGATTTTACAAATTGACCTAAAATGACATTTGACCTCTGTATGTGACACCAGCAATAAATATCTAAGTTTGATTCCAAATGTTTCTCTGGAAATCAGTTTTTCACAACTTAACCAAAATGTCACATACATACACACACATACATACATACACGTACATGTGGTGTACATACAGAAAGTGATTGCATACAAAAGTCTCTCTCTGAACTTCAAGCAAGACAAAAACACTTGAGACAGGGGAAGACAAAACATGGAGAAACACAGACAATACACCGCTTAATACTTCCTATGTGCAGAACAGCTTATTCCTGTTTTAAAAGCTATAACCTTCCTTGAAAGACAGCTTGGCATGCGTAGCCAAGGAAATTGAGGTATAGTATAACAATTACTAATGTACATGTAAAGCATCACATCAAAAGGTACCTCTTGAATCAAAAACTAAAATTTAAAAGTGAGTTAACGGCCCCAATGTAAAGCTTACACCATAAGCTTTCATATGGTATCGTTACCTCACTTTTGAATCTTTGAGACAAAAGGTGTCTTTTATTTCGCACAGGTGCACTTCTTTTTCGCCGACTGCCACTTTAATACTAACATCTAAATATCCAAGTGTTGATTCATAGTTATAGAGGGCCTACATTGTTCATCCTACATGTACTGTACCTAAGTAACAAAACAAACTTACACAGTAACCTGACGAGGAGAATTTGTTTTATAATAACGCTGTAACAATTGACATCTTCAAGCAGGCTGCAGCTGTAGCACTGCTTCGTTTAATGCAAGTACGGAAACTTTTGCAGCAAGGAGAAACAACCACAAAATGCCTATATGCAAACTGTTAGCACATGATGTGAACCAGTAAATAGCTTTCAATAGTTCATTCTAGCAAATAAATGTGGGAATTTTTTTTGGAAAGCTGAACAAAACGGTCAACACCGAGTATTCTATTTTAGGGGGGACAGTATAAAAGTAGTGATATCTGTGTGTGAAATAGATGCAGAGCTGCCACGTTCTGTTAGAGCAATTCAGTAGTCTCAATCCTCAAAATCAGTTATTTTCAGAGGTAATCTGAAAAAAAAATCGTGATGCCATTTTGCTGGGAAAAAGCCATTTAAAATGTGTAGACATGCCACACAGCCATCGTAAATGGTAATTTCAAGGGGGTGATTTTAAGAGATTTAAGGAGAGCTAAAAGTCAAGTTAGTTTGTGTGTCTTTACACACAACAACACATGAACGATCGCGGGTCGGTTTTGTAAATACATTTTTCAGACGAACCACAAATAAATCGGTTACCCGGCCTGTCCATCACTGATAGAATATCAATTGTTAGCACTTTTATGCCATGTAAACAATTTAGACAGATATAGCACATGTATAATTGAAACCATGATATTTTCCCATTATAAACAAACTAAATGAAACAAAAGCAAATAAAAGGTACAGGAGGGAGACTGAGCTTGTCTGTAAAACTGTGCCATCACAGCGAGGTACGCACGGCGCAGGTCACATTTGTGCTCATCGATCGTATGCATGGGGTGGGGGGGAGGGGGTGACACAACACCGAGGAAAACAGAGGACACCGAAAAGATGACTATTACCAGGGGACACCGAAAAGATGACTATGACCAGGGGACACCGAAAAGATGACTATGACCGGGGAGACACCGAAAAGATGACTATGACCGGGGGGACACCGAGGAGATGACTATGACCGGGGGACACCGAGGAGATGACTATGACCGGGGGACACCGAGGAGATGACTATGACCGGGGGACACCGGGGAGATGACCGGAGGCGCTGAGATGAGCTGCGGAGACTGAGGAGATGACTGCGCAAAATTCAAGGAGATGACCAGGGGGCACTGAGTCAATGTCCCCTGATGTTTATTTTATCGGTGGACAACGCCTAATATTTCACACTGCTGTGTTTAAAGAGTTAAGTTTATAAGCCTGAGATTTTGTGATAAAACATTTTGGGGAAATCAATGACCACTAAAACTATAAATAATACCCCATTTCCCATGCCCCATCATAAATATTAAACTAACTATTATAACAAAAAAAGTAAATATTACTTGTTGAGCAGTCAGATCCTGTCCAGCCTGGGGCACACTGGCAGAAGAATGAGTTAACACGATCACTACACACACCACCATTGCGACATGGTCGGCTCTGGCATTCATTGATATCTGAGGATAGAGTAAATGAGTCAATTGGGTGGCATAGTGGTACAACCTTGTGACATGCTAAACAGAACTATAACAGCTTATGATACAGCCACACAGTCTTGATTTTAAACTTATTGGTTTTTACTTAACAAAACTACCCGTTAGGCTGAAGCTGGATAACCACCACAGTCTATACTTGGAGACTTACCGATATTGCACGTTTGCCCTGCATAGCCCCCTTCCCCCTCCCCCAACACAGCAAGATAAAGCTCAACCTCCTGGAAGACAGTGGGGCGAATTGGCCCAACGGTCAGCATATCATAATCTTGGTCTAGAGGTCCACAGATCGAGGTCCACAGATTGAGGCCCGCGATGATGGTTTTGCTGTGCTGTGCTGTACAGTGCTGTGTTCTTGGGCAAGACACTTTACCTTTGCTCTATACTCGGTTGTATAAATTGTGTACAGGTGTCGACCTGCGATAGACTACATCCCATCATTGGGGAGTAACACTCTTCTCAGTTGCTTCATAGAGTTAGGCTGAAGCCAGATAACCACCGCATTCTATCCTTAGAGACTTACCGATATCGCACGTTTGCCCTGCATAGCCCTCAGAACAGGAACAGAAGAAACCATTAACAAGATCCAAACATGTACCACTGTTGAAGCAGGGATCAGATCCACAATCGTCAATATCTAGCAAGAAATGATACGAATCATATTAATGATTTTTAGGGGAAGGGTCACTTACATATGCACTATCATTGAACACTGAAAACTTTCAGTCGGAAGGATAAATACTTCCGCGAGATGCATGCCAGGGCAGTAGGATACTTTTGTAAAATGGGGGCACGAAAATGTATGTTAGTGTACTGGGAGGGAGATGGAGGGACAAAGTTTGAAGCTAGCGAGCTGCCTGGGGTTTGGGAGCCATGTAAGCTTCCCCCCTCCCAATTCAAAACTTTGTTTAGAGCAAATACAAGCTGTTATTTTCGCGAGGGTTTTTTCCCGCAAATTTCGCGAATTGCATAATATCGCGATTTTAACAACACGCAAAAAATATTGCCACCTCATCATTCCGGAGCACGAAAATATCAGCATAATATGAACAATAATAAACATGTTATAATATGAACAATGATAAACATGTAATAATATGAATGAATAGACGTATGAACTTCATCGTTTCAAAACAAATCTATCACCACAAGTATACAACACACACTCAGACATACACCCATACAACCATAACATGATGAAGAGACACACAAAACAATTTCCACTTCCTGCAGGCCCGCCCGCAGCACATGCAGCGTCACACAGTACATGCGCTTGCAAAAATTACGTCATCGCCACTAGCGGGAATGTTGGCATTAACGAGCGCCCTGTCAGCATGCATGCAGTGCATGTACTACTGTTGTGCCTAGTGCACGCAAGTGCGATGCGATGCGATTGTGTATGCATACAGCGCCTAAACCTGTTGCATGCACAAGCTAACTCTGGTAGTGCAATACGGAAGTACTGCAGAGGTGTCATTCGTGAAAGCAACGACGCACGAAAATGTCTCTTAGCCTGTCATTCGCGAAAACATCAGCTTATACAGTAGTGGGTGTACTCCGGTAAATACAGGACTTCGTTAATAATAGTCTATAAATGTGATGATATAATCCGTTAAACCTGATAAACTGGCCATGAATTGTGTTTGATGTGTATACATTTAATATTTTTCCTGTTTGTAGGCACAATTTGATCATCGATGGTTTTTTTTTCCAAATTTTAGGAGGTGCACCTTTCCTCCCTCCTACAGTCCTTCATGCATGTTGTGATTGACTAAGATATAACAGTAAATGTAAATAGACCAATAAGAATCTCCTATTGATTGTTAGTAGTAATACTTCAAGAAAAACATTTAATTCTGGTTTTTAAGGCCCTTGAGGCTGGAATCCATGCATTATGACAACACGAGGGCAGTCTTTAACCTGATGATAGATCACCTTCAACTTACAGTGACTCATACCTGACAGCAAGCTGTTCATAAAACAGCCTGTGATTGGACTTGTACCACAATGGTACAGGCTATGCATTGTGGTGATAAACAATAATCGGAGATGCATGCAGTGCAGCTCTCCAACGATTGCAGGTCGATAAATGATTCACTGGCTTGAGCGCACCAACCTCGTCCCAGCCTAAATAACCACATGTACTTCACCCACCACAGGTCATTTTGCGAACAGAAAGAGGGCATGGCAATGAGTAGCCTGGTTTAGTCAAGATTCTGTACATGGGTGGGGGGGGGGTGCATGAGGGGCTTGATATTAAATGAGGGGCAGGGGGGCTGGTAAGTTTGTAAAGCATTTTGTGCCAACAATATTTAAATCTAAATCTCTGAAATGCAAATTCCTGCATTCTGAGCAGCCTTGTTTTTCAAGTGAGGAAAACCCTAATTGTTTTACACCCCTCAGCTATTTATTTGTGTGTACCACTGTACATAAATTCCATAGCCAAAGACTTAATGAAGATTTTCAAGAAACAGCCTATGACTGGTTATTTCTAGCAGACAATACAATGTTAGATATTATAGCTACTAAGTTATACATTTCTATAGGCAACATTTTTGAATGAGATAGTTCTGCATACTGGCATTCTACATGGTGTTTACAGCAGTAGTAATGACTGGATCAAGTGCAATAATATTGTAAATCTATAAATAGATATTCACCAATGCCACAGTTGTTGCTCGTAAACCCAGCAGTGCAGATGCAAGTGTAGGAGTTGATACCATCTATGCACTGTCCATCATTGACACATGGAGTACTGGTACACTCATTAATATCTGCAAGTGGAGAGAGATAGGGGGAATGAAATGAAAGACATGGAGAAACAGGCTTGTCATCAGTCCGCGTAGCGAGGATTTCACCAAAGGGGGGGCCAGTGACCGCACGTGGCCGAACGGAAAATGGGGGGTCGGGGGGCCCTCCCCCGGAAAAATTTGAAAGCTAGATTCCCCGAGATGCGATCTGCGGCCATTTCAGAGGTCAACTCACAAAACTATTTAGGAGATATTTATGATGATATTACTATACC